>JAJJMB010016199.1:697944-762677 GCA_023531105.1 Papaver atlanticum
TGAACGAACTTTACTCACCACTTTCACTACACTTTAAAACCACATCACTAAGGACTTTAGGTGATATACTTTTTAACTTCTCTAGATTGTCCATTTGTTTCAAGTATAAAGCTAAGAAGATTACACTACAAGGTACACCTCCAAGGTCTTCTTTGTTACAACTGAGTGGTGAGGCAGTCAAGAATTTTTTTGCCACAAATTCTCATGGCATAGTGGGTCATCTGTTTTCCATTTATACTCCTCCTACACCACCCACAACTCCTCCTGAAATACTTCCTCTACTTCAAGAGTTCACTGACATTTTTGCAGAACCTACTCAACTACCTCCTCAAAGGAGTTTAGATCACACAATCCCCTTACAACCCAACTCAACTCCTGTGAATCAAAGAGCCTATAAATGCCCCTATATCCAGAAAGGAGTAGTAGAACATCTAGTCAAAGAGATGCTAGACACTGGCATCATCCAACCTAGCCATAGTCCTTTTGCCTCACCTATCCTCTTAGTCAAAAAGAAAGACAACACATGGAGATTTTGTGTTGACTATAGAAAATTGAACAACATTACAGTTAAGGACAAATTCCCAATACCCATTATTGAGGAATTATTGGATGAATTAAATGGAGCTACTGTGTTTATAAGAATTGATCTCAGAGCTGGATACCATCAAATCAGAGTACATGTCTCAGAAATTTTCAAGACAACTTTCAGAACCCATCAAGGCCATTATGAGTTTAAAGTGATGCCATTTGGCCTCACCAATGCTCTAGCTACATTTCAAGCCTTAATGAATGAGGTATTTCAACCAGCTTTGAGAAAGTTTATTCTGGTCTTTTTTGATGATATTTTAATCTACAGCAAAAACATGTCTGAACACTTGGAGCATCTCAAGTTTACCTTCTCCTTACTCAGGCAACATAAACTTTATGTTAAGCTTTCTAAATGCTGTTTGGCCAATCATCCTTAGAGTATTTAGGCCACATAATAACAGCTGCAGGAGTATGTACTGATCCAAATAAAGTAGCTTGCATGCAATCTTGGCCACAACCCACCACCCTCAAAGAATTGAGAGGCTTTCTTGGCCTTACAGGCTACTATAGAAAGTTTGTCAAGAATTATGGAGCCATCAGTAAACCACTAACTGATCTTCTCAAGAAGAACTCATTTCTATGGACTTCAGCTGCCACCACAGCTTTTGAGTAGCTCAAACTTGCCATGTCCAACACAAGCCTTACCAGATTTCACTAAACCATTTGTGGTTGAAAGTGATGCAAGTAGCTTGTGTATTGGAGCTGTCTTACTTCAGGAGGGTAAGCCAATAGATTACTTTAGCAAACCACTAGGACCAAGGGCTATATCATTATCTACTTATGAGAAAGAGTTTCTAGCCATTGTCATGGCAGTACAGAGGTGGAGACATTACTTACAGGGTGCCAAATTCACCATACAAACTGATCATTAAAGCATCAAATATTTTGTGGAGCAAAGACTTACTACTGCATTACAACAAAAATGGCTGATCAAGCTTCTAGGATTTGATTATGATATCAAGTACAAGAAGGGAGCTGAGAATGTGGTAGCAGGTTGACTTTCTATAAGACCTCATATTTCAGCTACTTGCCAATTGATGGCCACTTCCACACCAGCTTGGGTTCAAGAAGTCCTCTCTAGTTATGCTGATGATGAGAGAGTCCACCAGCTTACTTCCAAACTACTTCTGATCCCTATCAGTGTTGAACATTTTACTTACAAAGAAGGGGTCTTAAGATATAAAAACAAACTCTATATTGGTACTGGAGGTCAGGTCAGACACACTCTTCTCCACTCTTTACATACTTCTGCTGTTGGAGGCCATTCTGGTATATATGCAACTTATGCAAGAGCCAAAGAACATTTCTATTGGCAAGGACTCAAGAAGGATGTATTGCTCTTTGTATCTCAATGTGACACCTGCCAGAGAAATAAAAGTGATCAGACTACTGTTGCTGGCCTTCTCCAACCTCTCTCTGTACCTGATCATGCTTGGAAACACATCACAATGGACTTCATTGATGGTTTGTTCATCAACAACAAGAAGAGTGTCACCTTGGTTGTAGTGGATAGACTCACTAAGTATGCTTATTTTATGGCTCTACAACACCCATATACAGCTTCCTCTGTGGCACAAGTTTTTCTCAATCAGGTATTAAAGCTTCATGGTTTGCCTTCTTCTATAGTATCTGATAGAGACAAGGTGTTTACTAGTAATTTTTTGCAAGACTTATTCAAAGCATTGGGTACTAGCTTAAAATTGAGTACAGCTTATCACCCTCAAACAGATGGCCAAACTGAGAGGGTTAATGCTTGCTTGGAAAACTATTTTAGGTGCATCACAGGTCACAAACCAAGCAGCTGGCGCAATTGGTTACCACTGGCAGAGTGGTGGTACAACACCATCCTTCATAGGGGATTAAAAATGTCTCCCTTCCAAGCATTGTATGGCTATTTACCACCACATTTAGCTTTCACATCTACTACTACTACTTTTGTGGATGCTGTAGAATCTTATCTGAAGACAAGAGACTCTATGCTTGATATTATCAAGGAATTCTTACATCAGGCCCAAGATAGAATGAAACTCTATGCAGATTCCACCAGAGTTGAGAGATCCTTTGCAGAAGGGGATTTAGTTTATCTCAAGCTTCAACCTTACAAGCAGGCCTAATTGTCTTTGAGAAAGAATTTCAAACTGTCAGCCAAATACTATGGCCCATTCAAGGTATTACAAAGGATTGGTGCAGTGGCCTATAAACTCCTCCTGCCATCTCATTCTCGCATACATCCAGTATTTCATGTTTCTCAGTTGAAGAAGCATATTGGCATGAAGCATACTCCTGTCCCTACTCTACCCGTGGTTGATCTTCATGGTGACATCACCATGCTTCCAGAGAAGGTGTTGAAGATAAGAAATGTGCTCAGAGGTAAAAAATTCATCCGCCAAGTGCTCATCCAGTGGACCAACTCTTCACCAGACGATGCTACTTGGGAGGACATCTCCAATATTAGATCCTATTATCCTAGGTTTGTCCTTGAGGACAAGGACAATTTTCAGGGGTAGGCAATGTTGTATCCCTCTCTGCAATGGCTAACCCTGTTGTCTGCCCTTAGCTTAGTTAGCTGGGTGTTCCAGTAATTTAGTTTGACTGTTATTGGTTAAGTTGGTGACCGTTGATTGAGCACCACGTGTCAGTTATCGATTGAGTGAGATTAGGGTTCATTGATTCGTTATTAAAGTTGTAAGAAGAGTTATCTCTTCAGTTATCTGATTTTTGTTGATTAATGAAACTCTTGGCTGCACCTCTGTGCACATAAATTGACTTGAATCTTTGATTCAAGAGGTGATTTTCACCAATTCTATCCTCCCCCTGTGTTAATTTGTTGTAGGATACAACATTTAGACCCGTCTTGAGCTAAATTACGATAATCGGGTTTTTAAACTCCATATAGGCTATAACTTGCTCATCTGCGTCAACTTGTCTCATCAAGTTTGGCCACAATCATCTCCTGTGTCGAGCTATCGAGCTTAGATGATATGAGAGGGCAATGTGCCGCAATCATCTCTCAAATAGATGATATGAGCGAAAAAGTGCTGGACCGGCAATGCTGCAACTCATTGCGGCTGCCTACGTACCCTTCCCTACTCTAAAGGGATCAAGCACAGACCGTAGTTCATCCTCTAAGGGACAAAAACTTAAACCGACTCGTTTGCAAGGTCGTGGCCTAGCAAAAATAGTAATAGCCTAGTCCGTATAGGCTATTCCGTCATAATGCACAATGATTATGCATTATCGGGTCCGCGACATGGAATAGTGATGCCAAAGCATCAAATTCCCTCTCCGCAAGGCTACGCAGCTATAAATGAGGCTTATGCATCATTTATACTCTTTCGGCTAATCTATGAAGCTTACTTGGTGCATGGTTCGCATATGCACCTTCAACCCACTACCCCTCCCTATATATGTTTACTTGCAATTTCTACAACTTTGGAAAGGGGAGCGAAATGTTTTCACCAAGTCCAATGCAATGATTGCGCACAATGATTACGCAACATTCGTTCAGCCAGCCTTCTCTGGCCTAATGCATCATGATGATGCAACATTGGCTCTAGGCCAATATTCCTCTCAACGCAACAGAAGTTTTGGATGAAGCTTCATCTCAGGCCATGGCGCATCTTTTAGCATGCGCCATGCTAAAAACTCGGGGGTGTTACATTAGTAATTTCAAAACCCCTTATCTATATAATTTTCATAATGGCTAAAAAGCCCTTATTTAGTTAATGTTTTTAATTTAATTAGCTAATCATTAGGTTAATGAACTTTTTTTTATACTTAATGAAAAATTAAATCAGATTAAGAGTTAGGTTTGGTGGAGAGATAAAATAGAGAGTTTTTTTTTTTTAGAGATTTATTTCAAAAACCTAGATTTTGATTTACTCAAACAAAATGAATGATTTCAGTGGCAAATTGGAGGTGAGTGAATCTCTATATGATAGAGAAACCATATTTTACAGATACTCCACGATGGAGATCCTACCATGGTTGATCTCTTAGCTCCAATGTCTATTTCAGGGTGATTTACGGTTGAAATTAACCGAAGAAGCCAACCGTATGAGCCATTTACGGTTGGAATTAACCATAGAAGCCAACCGTAGATGCAATTTACGGTTAGTATCTGATGAACATCCAACCGTAACTGGTTAAATTTGGGAAAACCCAATCATAAACCATTCACGGTTGGATTGTTCTCTTACGAGACGAACTGTAAATAGGTTACGGTTCGTTTGTCGGTGGCTAGTATCCAACCGTAACTATTTACGGTTGATAACATTCAAGTCAAAGCCAACCGTAATCAAACTCAAAAACTCAACTTATTTTCACTCAGGAATTTTTACGGTTGGTACTGTTAAAATCGAAACCAACCGTAAATATTTTTACGGTAAAATGAACCGTAACTGGATATTCCAAATAGTTTTTTAGGATTTACGGTTGGTAGTTCTTCAATAACCAGCCGTAACACATTTAGAAATCATAGTTACGGTTGGTTAATTAAGAATAACCAACCGTTTTTTTTTTTTTTTTTAGGTTTTCTAGGTTTTTTTTTTTCCTTGAGGTTTAAATATATTTGATGATGATTATCAAAGAAAAAACTGATTTTGATTTTTTTTTAATGATGATTAGGTTTGAATGGATAGGAGGGTAATTTAGTTCTTTTAAAAGTGGAAGGATAATCTAGACCTTTAACATGACACTAGGACACCCCCTAGCCAATTTGGTAGACATTATTATCATGGTTCAACCCCTCCAATGGAATCATCAACCCCTATAACAGGTTACTTTTGGTACCTCCCGTTAAACTAGGAGTAAACTGGTACCCATTAGCAAGTCTTGAAAATTTCCTCACGAAGCCAAAGAAGTTACCGTGACAAAATCTTGAGGAGTCAAAATGGATAAGGTATTTACACCCTAACTGAGACAAACCCAGGATTCAAAGAGTAGAGAAATGGCGCTCCATCTCTCTTCTTCGTTTCCTCACAATCTTTGCCCTGACAAACTTCTATCGTACTCAGTCTCTCCTTCGCATAAACTCCAACTTGCGCAATCTCTATTTTCTTTCTCACCGAAAAGTCTAAACCATTTCCATCTTAAACTCAACTCTCTCTCATTCAAACGAAGGTTTTCCCTATCTTCAAATCTCTCTCGGCAAGACTCAGTTCCTCAAAAATCTCAAATCCCAGATGATGAAATCACATCAACTAAAAACTATATCTGGGTTAATCCAAAAAGTCCCAGAGCTTCAAAGTTTCGACAACAATCATATGATACAAGGTACAATTCTCTAACAAAAGTAGCTGAATCAGTTGACTCATCTAACCCCACTGAAATTGACGTTTCTATGGTTTTAAACGGACTAGGAGAAAACCTATTAGAACAAGATGCTGTTATTGTTCTTAATAATATGAAAAACCCTGATACTGCTGTTCTTGCACTTAGGTATTTCTTAAAGAAGTTAACATCAAGCAGAGATGTGATTTTGTACAATGTGACTTTGAAAGTGTTTAGAAAAAGTAGGATACATGATGGAGCAGAAAAGGTTTTTGACGAAATGATTCAAAGAGGTGTTAAACCAGACAAGATTACTTTTTCGACTTTGGTTAGTTGTGCTAGATTGGGTGGTCTTCCAGATAAGGCTATAGAGTGGTTTGAGAAGATGCCACATTTTGGATGTGAGCCAGATGATGTTATTAAGTCGGCAATGATTGATGCTTATGCTCGTTTGGGAAAGAATGATACAGCTCTGAGCTTGTATGATCAAGCTAAAGGAGAAAATTGGCGGATCGATGTGGCTACTTACTCGACTTTGATTAAAACGTATACTGCGTTAGGTGATTTTCATGGAGCTTTCAAGGTGTTTGAAGATATGAAGGCAGTTGGGATGAAACCGAACTTGACTGTTTATAACATAATATTAGATGTTATGGGAAAAGCTAAAAGGCCTTGGATGGTGAAAACTGTTTATAGAGAGATGACTAATAATGGAATTGCCCCCAATTGGCCTACCTATGCTGCACTTATAAGGGCTTATGGTAAAGCTCGTTATGTGGAAGATGCCTTAAGTATTTATAAAGAGGTGAAGGGAAAAGGTTTGGAGTTGAATGTCGTTCTTTACAACACGCTCCTATCGATGTGTGCAGATATTGGTTACACTGATGAAGCCATCACAATTTTCGAAGATATGAAGAGGTCAGAAACTTCGCAGCCTGATAGTTGGACATACTCATCTTTGATTACTATATATTCTTCTAATGGAAAGGTTTCAGAGGCAGAGAGCATATTGGGTGAGTTGTTGGAAGCTGGTTTTGAACCTAATATCTTTGTCTTAACATCACTCATTCAGTGCTATGGGAAAGCAAATCAGATAGATGATGTTTTGAAGACATTTGATCGACTTCTAGACTTGGGTATAATCCCTGATGATAGATTCTGTGGCTGTCTTCTCAGTGTAATGAATCAAACTCCAAAAGAAGAACTTGGAAAGTTGGTTGGTTGTGTCGAGAAGGCTAATCCAAACCTTGGTAATGTGGTGAAGCTACTGGTACAGGAAGGAGGTGTAATTGAGTTTAAGCAGGAAACCGCTGAGCTCATTGACAGCATTAGCACAGATGTAAGAAAGGCCTACTGTAATGTCTTGATTGACCTCTGTGTTAATCTGAATCAGTTAGACAAGGCGTGTGAGCTATTAGAATTGGGACTCTCTCTTGAGATTTACACTGCTATCCAATCTAAGTCTCAAACTCAGTGGGCATTAAATTTGAAGAGTCTCTCACTTGGTGCAGCGCTTACTGCGTTGCACATATGGATAAGTGACTTGTCCAAAGCACTGGATAATGGGGAAGATCTACCACCACTGCTCGGAATTAATACTGGTCATGGAAAACACAATTCGGAGGGGTTGGCTAGTGTTTTTGCAGGCTATCTAAAGGAATTGAATACTCCATTTCATGAGGCTTCAGATAAGGTTGGCTGGTTTTTTACCACTAAGGTTGCAGCAGTTTCGTGGTTGGAGCTGAGAAAATCATCTGAACAAAATGCTGCTTAAAATTTGCTTTGCTTTTGGCTTTTAAATCTATAAGGATGTTTCCCAGTTCTGCCCTACATGACGATAACATGGTGCATTACTAACTCTCCCTCTTAATTTATCTGCTTTTCTGTAATTATCATAGTAAACCGTGAATTTTGGGAGGATTTGGTTATGTGCATAATTTTCCGTAGAAATGCTTTTAATGTGCTTAAATTTGTTTAACTGCTGTACCCTTCTTTTGAGTATTTTCAATTTTAATCATGGGAGTTTTTCTAGATTGTATTACAGAGTTTTAATGTTTATGCTTACACTAGTTTCTGGTCATCTTAGTTTTATAGATCAAAAGCAGAATTTCACTTATTGTCAGTTTAATTTGTTCAGTAGATGCTCTTCATGTCTCCACCAATCCGTGGAGAATACACATGGGTTGATGGAACTGGAGACCCCATCAACTACTACGGAGCTCCAGGAAGCTCACCATCTGTCACTCTTGTTACTGATTAGGTGATCTTCAAAAAATAAAAGTATATGGGAGCTTAACTAGATTATAATCCTCCAAATGTTTTACATGCATCTTCTCTAAATGTTGTTTGGAGATTACTTAAACTGTTGGTCTTCTTTGTTATGCCTAGAATGTTGGCTAACTAAGATATATTTAAAGGAAGAAAGAAGTGTCATGGGATTTTGTTAAACACAGTGTTTCCCGACGCCAATAAGCTCACTAGAATTTCTTAGCGTATAGGCATTTGCATCTATTGGCTCAACTCTCTTCTATAGAATCCTATAAATACATGAACAAATGTTTGCAAACTGCTTTCGAAGGGACAAAGCTGTAAAGCTTCTTATAGGGAGATCTGTATGCATGTAACCCAATTCGTTTTCCCAAGCTTTCATCTACAGTCTCAGCTCTTTTAATCAAAGAAACAAAAAATGTTTGGTTTCAGAAATCTGGTTTGCTGTATGAATGGTTGGGTATAATCAGTTCTGTTTATCTATCTCATCCAATAACTTGTCAAAATTTCATTGTTGCAATAGGAGTAAGAGTAGTTTATAAAAGATTTCGTATTTTACTCATCTTTATACAGGTACTCATATTTAGTTAATGACATACTAACAATATCTCATTTTTTAAAATCTTTTAAAGAGCTTCAGTTTAGAAGTTCAGAAACTAAGATTCTTAGCATTTAATTAAGCAGGAGTCATGGCTTCATCAGATAAAAATAATTTATCAGGAAGCACCAGAGCACTTTCTGCTGGTGGTGAAGTTGCAGTTTTGGCTCGCTGCGTCAGCTGCATTCCACTGAATTTAGGTTTCATTTCTTAGTGAATGATAATGGGAGGTGGGCTTGGAATTTCCATCCATTGGAAATATCGCATTGCAACATAAAATTCGATATTTGCAGGGCCAGAAACAGCGTTGGGAAGTTTCCAGATGATGGAACTTCTTATTTTCTTCTTTCTAGACTCCCTTGGTCAGGCGCCAGGTTCTGAAATGCTTGCATTGGCCTATCAACTCTGATTGTTCCTTTGTTGAGATTGAATTTGTCTATGCACAAGAACCGTGTAAGGTGACTAACAACACAATTGATGATCCAGATATTGTCTCTGACTCTCCAAGAAAATAGTATGCATCACAGAGTAGTCATTATTAACAGATGTTTTTCAAGAACAATTGAAGAAATTTTTATTTGCTCAGATGGAAGAAGCTTTTGCTGCAAATGAATTCGTTCTATGATTGCGGTTCTACAACATTCCAGTCTCTAAAGAAGCATCATCAACGAGTCTTCAAAATACTCCCAAAGCATTCAGAAAAAGTAGGTTGCATTGGTGAGTGCCGCCTAATTATATACTACAGATTAGCCTTTCATATTTTTGCATGAACCACTCATCTACAACGACTTCGACGAAGGATACGAATCACTGCTTCTCCAAAATAAATGATGATGAAGAATGGAAAGATGAGTGTTAGGAGGTCACGCTTGAAGCCTGCTGTTTTTATTATGGGCAAAGCTTTGAAAGTCCTGGACTCCCTGTTACTTCTTGTAATTCGACTTCAGCTATTTTGTACCTACAGGGGCTACAATTGAATACATGACTGTTTGAGTATGAGGGCTGTTCGGTACTGCAAGCTGTTTCTTAGAGGACCACTTTGCAATTGGTAGGGTCTTCTTCATGTACCATTTCGTACCCAAGTTCAAGGACTGTTAAAATCTTTTGGCCCCTATAGATCGAAAATGCTTCCTATCCCCTAACTTAACCCCCACTCCCTTCCACCACCTCACATAACATACATAAATGGGCCCCCTGTTTTCCCCACACCATTTCACTTGTTGAATTAATGGCTAGGATCAGTAACACCTAACGGTGGAAGAGATCGGTGGAAGGGAGTGGGGAAGATAGCAGGTCGACAGGTCAAGTGCAGAACTACAATCGTCGTGACAACATTCATTGCTATAGTGCGATAACAGTAGTACGCACTACGCACCATGCGAGCAGTTTACTTTTTCTGATAGCGTAGGAAATGTACTGTTTCAAAAAGGAGTTAATTGAAGTGGGCGAGAAGTGTTGATTCAACTTAGATAAATAAACATATGAACTGTTTTGAAAAGGATTTCTAAAGTTCTTCAAACATTCCATAATTCCACGGGGTTACAACCTCCTCAGACTTCTGAACATCTCATTCATAGTGGTTGTATTCTGATGGGATATACTCCTCTGATTCTGGAAAAGAGATACTATTACTTCTTCATTTTAGCATAAAAATACCTGGTTAGTTTGGGGCCTACGACTACAAGGTAAAAAAAAATATTTTAAAGTAAAATGGATAACCCCTTATCCAACTATGTTACTAAACGGCAAAACTACCCTTGATTAATTAGTGCTAATTTGGGTGATTAAATGTTGTTTAATCAAGTTAACCTTGAAATCAACTACCATTAATTCATCATCAAAACTTGAAGGAAAAAAAAAAAAAAAAAAAAAAAACTCGAACCAGAATCGGTTGATGTTAATGCGGTTGTAAACCGATTCTTGGTTGAGTTTCTTCAATTGACTAAGAAAACCCAGAATCGGTTTTTGTTAATGTCCACATAAACCGATTATGGAAATCGGAGTTTCTAAAAGTCCACATGACCCGACTTGACATATTTTCAGAAACAAAATATTCATTACATAGTTTGGGAAATTAGCGCATTACATATATAGGACAATTCAGAATGAGAATTCTAGAATGCGACACATCAAATGTTCGTCAATGAACCTCCTTGCACGACGGTGCAACACCGCATATTCCTTGTGGTGAATGAACTTCCCATTACGAATTCGCCATAGGCTGTTGAATCGTTCCACCTGCAATTATTCGATGTTGTATGCAAACATTAAACGATGAGATAGGCATTAAAATATCGGATTACTCACTTTTTCACGACGGGGAGCTTGTGGATGATGGTCTAACACCATTTTGCTTACTTTAACATACTCTCACATTGAGCTTTTTATGTATTGGAATCGAAAAGCTAAGTCTCTCCATTTACGGTTTTTTGGATTAGTGGTGCGCTTATAATAGAATTCTTTCACCCTCTTCCAAAACATTGAATATAGTTCGTTGGGACGTTCGTGGAAGACGGGTATGAACGATTTCACGAGCTGCATATCTTCTTCCGGATCCCATTCCATTTTCTAGGCAAAGTGTGTGATGTGGGAGTGACTCAAAGAGGTTGTCCTTATATAGATAAAGACTCAACGGCTATTTTTTTCGAATTCAATTCAGACAATCGGATTTTAGGGATGTCTACATAGACCGATTCTGGCCTAACAAAATCAAATAAATCAGCCTCGCCACAATCGGTTTTTAAAAATGCACATATAACCCGATTCTTTGCGAAAACAGTTACAGAAAAACTGCCAATTTTCTTTGCTAGAATCGGATTACATGGAATATCCACATAGACCGATTCTAAAGGTATTCAAAATTCTTCCTCTAAACAATCGTTTTTTAATATTTCGTTTGTAATCCGATTCTTATCAAAAAAAAATACAGAAAAATTGCCACTTTTCCTCATAAGAATCGGATTACATGGGATGCCCACATATACCGATTATTAAGGTTTATAGAATTCTGTATTTTTTTGTTTTCTCAGAATCGGACTTTAAAAGTATCCGTATAAACCGATTCTGAATACTTACAAACCAAGTGAATGAAATATTCAGAATCGGTCTATGTTGTGCACCTACAAAACCCGATTCTGAAATTGTACCCCTGGAGAACTGCTAGAATCCTGCATTTTTGGCACACACACGTTGTAGTTGGTTCTTTTGTCGCGTCTTAGGCAAACACAAACAATTTTCAAAAGAAACCAGATTCAGTCATTGAAACCATTCGACAATAAACTAGGAATATAACCAAACATAATTCGACAATAAGTTTAAGACATAAGTTTTGACTCCATAATTATCCATAGTTGAAGACATAAGTTATTGAAACCATTCAGTCATAAACTAGGAATATAACCAAACATAATTCGACAATAAGTTTAAGACATAAGTTTTGACTCCATAATTATCCATAGTTGAAGACATAAGTTATTGAAACCATTCATTCATTCATCGACATCTTCATCACCACCAACATCCCCACCACGACCACGTCCACGACCACCTCGTCCTCGTTTAGCAGGTTGGGCGCTGCTCGATTCACCTTCAGACTTCATTTTTGCGGTGGTTCTCATCCTGTTTTTCTTTGGCTGCTTGACGACCTCCGCTTCTACATCTTCGAGACTGTTCAATTCATCAATCATCTTTTCATTGGGTGAAACAAAGGCCCAAAATAACGTTCTTGCTCGGCGCACCCAACCATCTTTCCTTTTCCTTTATCCAAATCCTTCTTGTAAGGGTCAAAGACAACATCTTTCGTCGTCAAGTTGTCCAATTGGCGTCTTAACTTCAGATAATCCTATTTTTGGGACTTCGACTTAGTGTTGTAGGTGTACATGTATCCATAACAGTTACCATCCCATGGCTTGTTCACAAAATCCCTTTCAGCAAATGCTGGGAAGTGCAAATATATCCACGCCTGCATAAAAGCCATATTCCCTCCGATTTGGTTTCTTTGAGCCCTAGAAACCTTTCTCAATTCATTCAATGAGTGTGCAAGGATGGCAGAGCCCCAAGAGTATTCGTGAATCTTGTCAAATAGTTGCAACATCTGAATAAAGTTGGCGTTCACATGGGAACCAGAAACGTCGGGGAAGATAACAGCTCCCAGGATGTAGAGGACATACGCATTGGCCTTGGCGAAGATACGTTCCCTGGTCACCTTTTTTCCCTTAGCACGAAGCTTATTTGTTCCCATGAAGTTGTACCCCAAGCATGCGAGACTGAATATCCTATGCTTTGATTGACCTTTCTAGCATCTCTGACTTGGTCTTCTCCTTATCCCATTGGAACACATTCTTGGTGAACTCGTAAATCTTGTCCCACTCAAGCTCTTGCGTGTAGTATTTGTGCTTCACGGCTTTACCTTTTATGCTTATCCCGGTAATGAACTTCGCATCATTTGGAGTTATCGTCATTTCGCCAAACGGAAGATGTAAAGTATCCGTTTCCTCGTAAAATGTCTCGGCAAAAGCGGAACAAAGAGTCGTAACCAATAACCAAATTGTCGAGCGCAAGAAACAACCCCGTAGATTTGACTAGCTCGATTACTTTCTCAACTTCTCCAACAGTTGATTCTAGTGCTTCCAGTGGCCAATTCTTCATCATACTCACTGAAGTTCCTGGCTTCATACAACGAACGACATCCTTGTGATCCTATAAAACAAAACAAATCCGATGGACAATAATCAAAACACTACACGGATAATAAGTTTTATGTTACATAGCATAAGGTTTAGATAGTTACTATGGTATGGCAGACAACAATGGCCCAACTCTCTTTATACCCCCATAACAACTTTCCTCTATCACTGGGTAACCCGTAAACGGTATCATTAGGTTCGCGAGGAAACATCTTCAGCGGGTCGGGCATGTGGTCCCATTTCTTCTTCTTTGGACCATCATTCTTACCATCTGTCTTACCTTGTTCTTGAGCGTCTCCTCCTTGGACTTGTTGTTGAACTTCTCCTCCTTGGACTTGTTCTTGAACTTCTCCTATCTCTTCATTCTCACTTTCTTCTTCATCACCTTCATTCTCACTTTCTTCATCATCACCTGCATTATCATTTTCTTCTTCATCAACTTCCTTTCCACCACTTTCTTCTTCATTGACCTCCTTACCACCACTTTCTTCTTCATTAACTTCTTCCTCACTTTCTCCTTCAGCAACTTCTCTATCACCACCTCCTTCTTCAGTAGGTGTGGCGGAATCAGATTCTTCTTGTGTTGGTTGCTCCGCTTGAGGCGGTGGGTCATTGATGCATATCCCTTTAGGTTTATTCCCCGTCCCCTTCGGTGGGAAGCATTCAAATTTTTACCACCCTCTCGACGAGGTCCCAAACTTTATGGAGAATCAAAGTCATTTTTCCTCTTATATTTCGTTTCGGATTGCCGTGGTTGCTTGCCCTTGTTTGGCCTATATAATACGGAGATAAGCGACAAAAAATAATGAAATTCAGTGCATATTTTTGAATTCCTGGTACATAATCGGTTTACTCGATACACATTTAAAATCTGATTCCTAACATAACACATCAATAATCGGTTTATATCAGTGCTCATGTAATCCGATTCTAACAAAAAAAAAGATACAGAAAAATTGGGAATTTTTTCTTACAACAATCAGTTTACTTGATACACATATAAAACCCGATTCTAACATTACACATCAACAATCGGTGTATATAAATGCTCATAAAATCCGATTATGGGCTAAGCAATGATGAAACCAAAGGATACACAATCGGTTTTTGTGGACACATATGTAATACGATTCTAACGAAAAAAGTTATAGAAAAAAAAGTTAACCCTACAGTAACTGAATCGGGCAATGTAGACATTAACATTGTCCGATTCTAGTTTAAATTTCCTGAACCAGAAAACACATGCAACACAATCGGTCTTTGTGGGCAAGAACATCAACCGTTTCTAAATGCAATCGGTTCACATGTACATTGGCATAATCCGATTCTGGTAAACCCGAAAAAAATTGATTTCAAAATTTTCGATTTTTGAGCGATTGCGTGTTACTAAAACCTAGTTTAGAGGATTGGGTTGATAGAAAAGTACCTGATTTGACCCATTTCCTCATCTTGTTGTGCGATCAAAGATGGTTCTTCCTCCTCAACCATTGTGTTCTTCGTTTTGTTTCGAATCGCTTCAATAATTCCGGGATTACTCTCACTAGGAAATTTCCTTTTAGTATCATGCTTCACTCGTGTTGGTTTCGACATTATATAGAAGAAGAAAAAAAAACGATTAACCGTTCTTGGATCGTCGGTGTTTTGGTTTCAAAAAAGAAGAAAAAAAAGGGAGAAGAAGAATCGGTTTTTAAGTTAGGAATTGAAACTGATTTTAGTTTTAGGTTTTATTATTAGGAGTTAATGGGGGTAAATTGGTAGTATTAAATTTTTTTAGAGGGTAAATTGGTAGTTTCAGCAAATTTAGACACCCCTTATCATTTCCTATTGGGTAGATGAAGTAATTTATAGGCCCCAAATAATCGCACTAGGCCCCAAACTAGCCAGGTTAAAATAGAGCAAATTGAAAAAGTGATGACAACTCTTTTCGAAAACTGGAGGGAGTATCTTTTTTCTGCCAATTTTTTAACGTTGAGAATAGTCCCGTATTAAGTTTGGGCTTCTTCAATAAACCTTTTAACAATGCAAATCAATTTTCAAGGTTGGTTAGGCCCATCGACTCAAGCATGGTATGTTGGCGTGGGAGCTTTGGGATTTAGTTAAGAAACTAGTGATAAAAATGGTTAAGTTGGGTTAGCCGGGAAGAATCTAAACGAGTAGGGAAAAAAAAGCAGAAATTTAAGGAACATATATATATGGGAGCATGGGGATTTAGTCAAGAATCTGAACGAGTCGAAAAATGAAATTTAGGGAACATATCGAGAGACATGGTTGGACCTCATTAGATAACATGTAGTTGGTAAGCAAAAGTCATTTTTTTAGCTCCGCGATATCTAATTTTGTTCAACTAATGCATTTTTTTCTTCTTTTTTTTAGTGTGGAAAGGAGTGAGGATAAGGAGACCCCAACCAGAACCGTAAAAAATTGAAAAAAGAAAACTAAACTAAACAAATACATACAACAAGGAAAGCAAACCAAATACTTAGGGAAAGCCCCTACAAGCTTACAATCTAAAATAAACCTTACCCATGGATCCTCCATCATTATTTCTTCAACTCATCAATAAACAAGTGAGGATATATTTTAACAAAACCATCATCAGGTCTCATACAAAAATTTCTCTAAAGATTGATCCCGGAAAGGCGTATGATTGTATCCAGTAGGATGATATATATGTTACTCTCAAGAACTTTATCATACCAGATAAGTTCATCCATGGATCAAAATGTATATTACTTCTTCGAAATACTCTATCATGGTCAATGGAAGTGCTTATGGCTACACTCATGGTAAGAGAGGTATAAGGTAGGGCTGCCCTCTATCCCCTTACATCTTTGTACTTCTTATGGAGGTTTTTATTTCGATTATTCTTAAGCATGTGGATATAAGACGGTTTTGTTTGTATCATAAATGTAAGAACCTAGTCATTACTCACCTTTGTTTTGGAGACGACCTCCTGTCTTTATGATAGGTGATGTCAGGTATTCTATTGCCTTAGCATCTGCTCTCACCACTTTCTCTAACAGACTTGGCCTTGTGGTGAATGATAGGAAAAGCGACATCTTTCTTGCTTTTGTTAATGATCCAACCTCTCACAACATCAAATTTGTTCTTAGCTTTGAAGTGGGCTCTCTTCCAATGAGGTACATGGATCTCCCGCTGCTTAGTACCAGACTTTCTCATCAACGTTGTCTCCCTTTGATAGACAAAATTAAGGCTAGGATAAAGTCTTGGAAGGCTAGAATCCTTGCCCTTGCTGGCAGGGTTTTCTTGATAAAAGTTGTTCTCAGAATCATGCTAATTTTTTGGACCTCATATTTTGTCGTCCCTAAGAAGATATTGAATGAGCTTAATTCTATCTCCAGGAGATTCCTTTGGGCGGGTATTGATCTTTTCAACAAATAACCTTCAGACAAGTGGACAAAGATTTGTCACCCAACTATGGAAGGAGGTTTGGGTTTAAGGTGTATCTCTACTACCAATATTGTTGTCAACCTAAGGTATATTTGGGATATAGTTAGTCGTAAAAATATTATCAGGTTCAATAGGTGCAGGAAAATTTGATCAAGACACAAGACTTTGGCGAACCCGGTTCACGAACCATTCCACCCTGACTCGTGAATAAGCGTAATGTTTCACGAACCATTGTACCAACTATCCCAGTTTATGATTTTAGTATATGCTCAAAGACTTATTTTTTAAATATGTTTAGCATTACTAGAACTTTCTCAAACACTTTTAAGAATTCATTGATCACTCAAACACTTATGTGTGTGCATCATGATTAAATTCTTAGGTATTTAAATGAACATTAAATTGCTTTATTTCTTTGGCATACTTGCCAAACCGAACAATCATTATACGCGGTTCCAGAACCGGTTAATAGTGTATATTCTTTTATTGTATTTTCAAGACCTATAGTGTTTGCTTGATTCTCAAGTTATCTTAGTTTGAATTGTAAGCAACCCTTGGTCCTTGAAAATCTATAAATAGAGATGCTCTTTCAACTGGGAAATTCAATCCCTGACACTTTGTGTCCTAGATGATTCTAGAGTCGTCCTCTATAAACCTAAGTTTCCTCTGAGAAACATAATTAGGTTTACGAATAAAAGACTTCGCTTTGGAGATTCGTGAAGCCAGGTCCGACTATCTTTACCTTGATAGTTCATGTATCTTGATCTTTCTTTTTTGTTATCAAGGTTTTCGTAATATTTTTCAGGCAAGATAGATGGTAATCACAAAGTTCTCTTCGTCTCAGTCTTTGTGATTCCTTAAGATAGACATCTGAAAAATGATCATTATTGATCTTTTGAGGATTGTTCTTGGGAGGTGTGAAAAAGCGGAGGTCTAACAACCACACTCAATATTTCGTTTCGGCATTCTGTATGGACAAACTCCAATATAATTCCAAAAGAATCAACTAGACAGTCAGACTCACTCAATGGAAATATATTCAAGAGTTGTATCTCTTTTTCTCAATGTAATCAGCAAATCAAACAGATAGAATCCGTGAGCCTGATTATTATGAGAAACAACTTGAACGGTACCAAAGACCAATGTTCAAGTGTCAATCAATTTATATCAACAACCAAAGGTTGGATTATCAAATTGATTGAACTACGCACAACTTTTGTAAACAAATATAATGCGGAAAAGAAATAACACAGACACCAGAAATTTTGTTAACGAGGAAACCGCAAATGCAGAAGTCGCGTTCCTTACGCCTCTGAATACCAGAAGGACTCTATGCACTTGATTCCCTTAGTTGATCTCACCCACAACTAAGAGTTGCTACGACCCAAAGTCGAAGACTTAATAAACAAATCTGTCTCACACAGAAAAGTCTATTAAATAGATAAATCTGTCTCCCACAGAAATACCTACGAGTTTTTGTTTCGTCTTTTGATAAATCAAGGTGAACAGGAACCAATTGATACACCGGACTTATATTCCCGAAGAACAGCCTATTAATATTAATCACCTCACAATAATCTAAATCGTATGGTAGTGAAACAAGATATTGTGGAATCACAAACGATGAGACGAAGATGTTTGTGACTACTTTTTATCTTGCCTATCCGAGATTAATTCTCGAGCAAAACTTAGAGAAGATAGTACTCAATACGATAGAATAAAGAAAAAACAGAACATGCAACTACAGAGAAAATAGTTGGGTCTGGATTCACAATCCCAATGAAGTCTTTAAGTCATTAACCTATAATGGTTTTAGGAAAAACTTAGGTTAAAGGAGAATCGACTCTAGTCGCAACTAGTATCACATAGGAGGTGTGGGAATTAGGTTTCCCAGTAGCTAGAGTTCTCCCCTATATAGTCTTCAAATCAGGGGTTGAAATCAATGCTACCTTAGTAACAAAGCATTCAATATTCACCGTTAGATGAAACATGATTAGACTCAAGCTAATACCTTTCAATCGTTAGATCGAACTTTGTTAGAGCATTGCTCTGTCGAACTCGCAAGCGTTGCTATCTCAAGCTTGTTGTCAAGTTTAGTTGCCAAAACTATAAGTCTTGATTTCTAGTCTACTTATAGCTAAGTCTCGGACTAGGATAGAAAGTATAGTTGAGCTCTAGACTCCACGGCGTTCATCATGCAAAGACGAAGAACTACTCAAGGAACTGGTGGATCTTCATCGACAAAAAGGTATGTAGAGACTTGAACTTATCTATCACTCTAAAGTCTATCTACTCTATCTCCTATCTTGATACAAAAGTCGTATTGCTATATAGACTTCGATTATACACATTTGCTATTTCGAGCCAAGTTTATCTCGCTTATCTATTTCTCGAAATATGTGTTGGTAATCTTTCGCTTTGGCCAAGTTCATCTTTACAAGTGACGAAAGTCATGTTGATTATTTCAATATCTTGAAAATTGCTTTGATGAAAAATAGTGTGTGAATAACCTCTATTTAACATCCTCTAAGAATGTTTCAATGGTTGAAATAAAGAGTTTAGAACATGTAACCATCTTTGGATATAAGCATATAATGTTTTCGCGCATTAGTGTATAAGTCCAAAACTGGGAACCAAATGTATGCATACTTGTGTGTGTACTAAATGGTTGATGGAGACTGGGTAAGTATGCGTACCCGTATGCATACTGGCGGAAGTTCACGACCGTGAATTTCTGCTGAGTTTGGAAATCAAAACCAACTAAATCCGGTTACCTAAGTATGCGTACCCGTACGCATACTGGCGGAAAGTTCACGTCCGTGAATTTCTGCTGAGTTTGGAAACCAAAACAAACTCAAATCCGGTTACTTAAGTACGCATACCCATACGCATACTTAAGTGTGTTACTTTCTAAAATTGGTTTGTTCATGAACTAAAATATTTATATATTAAGGAGTGCAATTTGCAAACCGTGGCTATAATGTTCATGAATCGATTCGAGTGAATCAAAAACCGATTTTGCTTCGATTGTGTCTTGTATACTTATATAAGATCTAAGCAATTGAACAACTCTTGAACTAGTTATGGTGAAGATGAATAAGGTTGATATGAAAGTGCTTATATGGCTAACCATTTGGTTAACTACTGTTGAACCAACTAAGTGTACACGTTTAGGTACGGTTACTCAAACCTAAATGACATATATATTTCATTTGTGTATAAAAATCTAAGTCCGATCTAACGGTTGAAAGATATTAGCTTGAATCTAATCAGGTTTTCATTTAACGGTGAATATTGAATGCTTTGTTACCAAGGTAACTTAGATTGCAAACCCTGATTTGGAGACTATATAAAGGAGAACTCTAGCAACTGGAAAACCTAATCCCCACACCTCCTGTGTGATACTAGTTGTATAAGCTAGAGTCAATTCTCCTTTAACCTTAGGTTTCTACCGAGACCCTGTAGGTTAACGACTTAAAGACTTCATTGGGATTGTGAAGCCAAATCCAACTATTTTCTCTGTAGTTGCGTGATCTGATCTTGCTGTTTCTATCGTGATTGAGTGTAATCGTAAAATTGGCTTGAGATTAATTTCTCCGATAGGCAAGATAGAAAAGTAGTCACAAACATCTTCGTCTCATCGTTTGTGATTCTACAATATCTTGTTTCGCTAGTCGATTAAGATTATTGTGAGGTGATTGATAATTTTAGGCTGTTCTTCGGGAATATAAGTCCGGGTTATCGATTGGTTCCTGTTCACCTTGATTTATCAAAAGACGGAACAAAACTCGTAGGTATTTCTATGGGAGACAGATTTATCTATTCTTGTAGACTTTTCTGTGTGATACAGATTTGTTTATTAAAGTCTTCGACTTTTGGTCGTAGCAACTCTTAGTTGTGGGTGAGATCATCTAAGGGAATCAAGTGCGTAGTATCCTGCTGGGATCAGAGACGTAAGGAGCGCAACTGTACCTTGAATCAGTGTGAGATTGATTGGGGTTCAACTACAGTCCAGACCGAAGTTAGTTTGTAGTAGGCTAGTGTCTGTAGCGGCTTAATACAGTGTGGTGTTCAATCTAAACAAGGTCCCGGGGTTTTTCTTCATTTGCGGTTTCCTCGTTAACAAAACTTCTGGTGTTTTTGTTATTTCTTTTCCATATTATATTTTGTTATATAATAGAAATATCACAGGTTGTGCGTTTGTATCGATCAATTGGTAAATACAACCTTTGGTTGTTGATTGAAATTGATTGATCCTTGAACATTGGTCTTTGGTACCGTTCAAGTTTATTTCTCTTGTATTCAATCAGACTCGCAGATTTATATTTGTTTGAGTTGGGATTGAATCGATAAATTGAGATATAACTCTTTGATATACTCTTTATTAATATTGAGTCTGACTTTCTAGTTGATTCTCTTAAAAGTATATTGGAGATAGTCCATACAGATTGCTAAGCGAAATAATGGGTGAGGTTGTTAGATCCTCACTTTTTTAGGTGTAACCGATCCTAGTGACTTATGTAACCGATCACAAGCAATACCATGAGTATATGGTAACCGGTCCTGGTAATTGACATAACCGATCCTGGTAACTGATGTAACCGGTCATGGTAACTTGTATGTACGATCACAAGTAATCCATATTAAGGTATAACCGATCCTAGTGATTGGTAGAACCGATTAAACCCATAATTGTGATTTGATATTTGATCAATCACATAGTTGTCTTGGAATACAGATGAACCAATTCTAAACTTGTTTGGAAGTGTGGTATAATCGATTCCTAGATTGTAAATATGAAAGATGATTTATAAAGAAAAGATGTCAACATACTTTGTGAAAAGTCGATGGTACCCAAATATACCTCAATTTAAAACATTTCCACCTATAAGTCCTTTTCCGAAAGTGTTTGTCTATGGACTGAGTCGAGACAATATAACTAATCATTTCACACTTCGTGTGATCGTCTATGGATATGAGATCGAGACAATACAACAACGAAGTATGTTTACTTGATAATAGGTTCGGACTTAACCAAACTCTAGGGATTGTCTATCAAGTAAAATAGGAACTAACGTTTGTGTAATTTACTTTAAATTATAATAAACACAATTATAATTATAGAAAATAAAAGTAAATGACACAGCAAGATTTTGTTAACGAGGAAACCGCAAATGCAGAAAACCCCCGGGACCTAGTCCAGAATTGAATACTCTCAGAATTAAGCCGCTATACAAAATCAAACCAACTTCGTATAGTTGAGACCAAGCAACTAAACCTATAGTTCACCTAGTTTCCTCGGTATCCCTACGCCTCCAACTTGCAGTAAGTCACGCACTTGGAACAATTCCTTTGGTTCGTATTCCAAACAGTAAAGGAACAACAAATCTGTTCGGTAACAACTATTTTCAAACAAAGTGATATGAGTTTGACAAAGGCTTTTACGTTTAACCAATAAACTCCTTTGTCGGGTCCTTAGATCAATCTCTTAGCAACTACCGAAGTAATTGTTAGACTATGCAATCAATACTATTAATCACAAATAAGTTTATTGATGCCGATCTACTCAACTAATCAATCTAATATATCACAAGGATAAACCGATTATATTTGGATTCCTTTCCAGCCGAAACAAGTATTGTGCACACCAAAGATTATGAACCCAAAAATGCTTCTTGTCTTCAAATCTTGTTTGATATTCAATCAGCACCTGCACATAATCAACTTGAATCTCTTGTGATCAATCACACACAAAACGGAGTCTGTTAACGTTGGATTATCACAAGACGTCTTTAGATCTACAAACAGTCTAAAGATCCCCATCGAAACTTCGATCTAGTTTGAGTTAATCTTATATCAGAAGAGAATATTCTCAAGCATAAACAAACTAGGTGCAATCAAAGTTCAACCACCGTTAGTCAATCAAATCAATCGAAAACTAAAATAAACTGCAATTATCTAGTTTCCCACCAACAGTACTAAGAGAGCTTCTCAATCCCAAAGAAGTCTTTAAACTGAGCGGCCATAAGAGATTTCGCCTAATTAGGTTACTTTCCTCTCCGAATAGGTGGCTCCACCAGTAATAACACAACTGAGGTAGTTTTGCTGACTCTGAGGATTAGTTTACTAGGAATGCAAACTTCAGTATTTATAGACAAGGAAGTTTGGACACCAAGGAATTTCCAAAACCGAATATTCTCAAAGATATGCAATAAACACAAAATCGGTTTTCATAGCTCCTGGAAATGCACTATCCAAATATTGACCGAAATCCCAATAGAAAAATCTATAATCAGTAAATGCACATTACTAATTATTATTTTCTAAAGATATGCATTTAATTGCTGGAGATTAAATAGCATATAAAAACTAAGAAACCTTAATTAAAAGATTCTCAATTTATTTCGATCCTGGGATTCTCCTTTAGCTATTAAGGAATATCTTTGAACAATGAATTATAAGAGTTACTGCACATGTTCAAAGTATGTCGACATCTTTACTTTGCAAGCCCTTTTTCATACTTACAATCTTGGAAACGATTTGCCACACTTCCAAACAAGTTTAGAATTGGTTAGTCTGAATTCCAAGAACTATGTGATTGATTATCCTATCAAATCACCAATCATGGGTTTCACGTTTCTACCAAAATGTGAGTACTGTGCATAGTCACACTAGTTACAAAAATTCGGTTGACTAGGTACTAGGACCGGTTCCCCATAATTTATGGTAACTACCTGTATTTGGTTGCACATGTCCATAGGATCGGTTCCCCAAAAACTACAAACTTGTTGCACATGTTCATAGGATCAGTTCCCCCACATACTATAAACGTGTTGCACCTCTTACAAGGATCGATTCCCCTCTTGTAAATTTGTTGCACCTCTTACTAGGATCGGTTCCCCAATTGCTAGATAAAAGTTGCTATTTACAAGGCATCGATCATACCATCTTGAGTGATTACTTTAGATCGGTTTCACTAATAAAAGTCATACCAATACATAAGTTAGGCCTTGTGAATAGTTTTACCAAGATACATAAACAAGTTTATGAGTGGTTTTACTAAACACACATATTGGTAATTCAAAATAGATTTGCAATGAAGAACAATACCAATAAGCCTAGCGATTTCCCTTTCGATTCACAAAACGAGTTTATGAACTTACTTCCTTTAAACGAATGTAAAACATTGTTTCCTAGGATGAAATCTTCACTCATACCCATACATAATCACAATAGCATTCATACGATTATGTCGATGTCTTATATACAAATTTTAATGGTTAAGCAATAAACCTCGTATTGTATTCCCTAATACTATGTCTAACTAGAGTATCATACACAGCTTCGCAGTTATGTTTTCAATATGCACGACTTTAAAGATACGTTAGGGAATGAAACAGTTCAAGTCAAATATTACTAACCTCAAGAGGAAGGATGATGTTGTCGTTGTAGCTCCATACTTCTTCACATTCTTCAAGTCTTCATGTAATACTTGTAAGTCTCATATCCTAATACTTTCAAGCTAACCTATACGAAGGTTACTCTAGTATATAATCAAGCGACTCTTTAAATGAGTTTTGATTCACTAAAATATGACAACCAAATTTGACATACCAATGCTTGGTGGGTTCAACCGAGCTATGCTCTAACACTTTGAACACGAACAGAAACTCTTATCTTTTATTGTTCAAAGATATTCCTTAATTACTCAAGGAGATCCCGGTCTGAAATAAATTAAAAATCTTTTAATTAAGGTTGTTAGTTTTATATACTTTAATTACCAGCAATTAAATGCATATCTCTAGAAAATAAAAATTAGTAATGTGCATTTACTAATTGGAGTTTTTCTATTTGAGATATTTCGGAAAATATTGGACAAAGCATTTCCAGGAATTATGAAAACTGATTTGGGCATTTATTGCATATCTTGAGAATAATTCGGTTTTGGAAATTCCTTGGTGTACAAACATCCTTGGTCTATAAATATCTAAGTTTGTATTTCTAGCAAACTATCCTAAGAGCCAAGCAAACTCCATCTTTTTGTTGTTTCTGGTGGAGTCGTCTATCCGGAGAGGAAAGTACCCTAATTAGGCGAAATCTCTTACGACCGCTCGTTTAAAGACTTCTGTGGGATCAAGAAGATATACGAGTACCATTGGTGGGAAACTAGATAATTACAGTTTATTAGTTTTCGATTGATTTGATTGACTAACGGTTGTTGAACTTTGATTGCACCTAGTTTGTTTATTCTTAGGAATCTTCTCTTCTGATAAGATTCACTCAAACTAGATCGAAATGTCGACGGGATCTTTAGAACTGTTTGTAGATCAAAATACATCTTGTGATAATCCATTGTTAACAGACTCCGTTCTGTGCGTGATTGATTACAAGAGATTCAAGTGGTGTTGTGCAGGTTTAATTGAAGATTAAAGAAGATTTGAAGACGAAGAAGTTTTATTATTGGTTTCTCATATCTTTGTGTAGAAAAAACCTTGATCGGCTAGGATCAAACTAGAATCAGATTTATTCGATTGATTAGTTGCGTGAGATCAGTAACACCTAATAGTTCTCTTGAGATCTATTTTGATTGTTACAAATCCGAATCTTATTACTTAGGTAATAGAGATTGGATTAATCTAACCATGCAAAGGAGTTTATTAGTTTAAACGGAAGAGCCTTTGCATATGACTTAAGATATCTTTATCTGGAAAGAATCAATAGAGTTGTTACCAAACAAATTTGTTGTTCCTTTACTATTTGGAATACGATCCAAAGGAATTGTTTCAGTACGTGCACTTATTGAATGTCGGAAGCGCATGGATACTGAAGAAACTAAGTGAACTAGGTTTAGTTGCTTGGTCTCAACTATACGAAGTTGGTTTAGATTTTGTATAGCGGCTTAATTCTGAGAGTATTCAATTCTGGACTTGGTCCTGAGGTTTTTCTGCATTTGCAGTTTCCTCGTTAACTAAATCTTGTTGTGTCATTTACTTTTCTTTTTCGCAATGATAATTGTTATATTATTATAATTTAAAGTAAATCACATAAACGTTAACTCCGTATTACTTGATAGTGATCCTATAGAGTTTGGTTAAGTCCGAACCTATTATCAAATAATCACACTTTGATTGTTGTATTGTCTCGATTTCGTATCCATAGACGATCACATAAAGTGTGAATACCGATTTGTCGTATTGTCTCGACTTTGTCCATAGACAATCACTTTCGGTAAGAGGACTTATAGGTGGATAATTTAAAGATTGTGGTGTATATGGGTACCCTCGTCTCTTCAATTGGTATCAGAGCAGGCAAACACGAAAAGATCTAACAATCTGTGTTTGGTGCGATCTAACCTATAAGAATTGAATCTATGTCTGATTCAGTTAACGTTATGCAAGAGTAAGAATACTCAAATGTTTAAGATGCTCCTACTACGGTAACTCATGATCCAGGAGTTATGAAAGCATCTGAGTCTATCTCTGATAGAAAAGAAGATGCTGATAAAGAGTTGGCAAAACTCCTAAAGCCTATAAGATCTCTGTCTATAAGGATTCTAATATTAAAGACAAATTAAAATCTTCTTAAGCAAGAGATCATTGAAAAATACATTCAACTAAATATTCTAGCCAAAGAGAATATGGATCTCACTATCAAAGTAGAAGCTCTTGGTAAATCTCTTACTCAAGATCAAGAGATTCATCCTATGACTCTGACTAATGATTCTGTTATAATTTATTCTTATGAGGAAAATAAAAGTCCTTGCTCAACTTTTACAGATCGTGATAACAAGACTTGTTTGATCACATCTGAAATAGATCATGATGATGGAAGGTTGTCTAACTACATCAATTCAGAAGAGAATTAAGAACCATCTTCTACAACTACTGATGATTAAACGAAATCTTGTCCAAATGAAACTTTGAACCGATTCGGTGAAAAAGATCTTAAGGAATATAACTTTCAGTTACTTGACAGGAAACTTATACTTCTTCAAAATATTGTTGTAAAAGTATTACAAGAAGTTTCTTGTCTTAAAAAACTGAAAGATCATTCCTCAGTAGAAAGACAGAATATACCCCAAACTTATAAGATCAACTCAAAAGAATCAGAAGTAAGAGTTGATAATAACTTCTGGAAAAAGGTTCCTCCTCACTCATGTCGAAACAGTCTTTGTTTACATGAAGAACGCTTCCAGAAGAAAGGGATAAAGAGAATTTCTGCCAAAGGAAACAATCAGGAATTTCCGATATTTGTTTCACATAATCATACTGATGTGCATAATAAGGAAATCCTTAGAATGAGAAAATCTTATGAAAATCTCATTGACAGAGTTAAGAGAGATCTTTCTATCTCTAAAAATTCTCATATCAGTATTGTTTCTCCTCATAGATCAAGGAAGGATCATCTTCTTGGGAGAAACTACTCTGGGCAGAAAACTCCATGGAGAAACACGAACTATGTTTCTAATACTCATTGTAAGCAAGAAAAGGCTTACTCCGATACAACCTAGTTGTATGGAGATTGTGCTCTATCATCCTAGTTTGTGCTCATAACTTTTGGGATGAGGAAGCACATAAAAGGATAGCACAATTTTTTATTTGTGTTTTTGTCAGAAAAATCTATGACAATTTCTGGATAGCTGCGAATCCATTTTTGTCTAAAAATTTGTTCATGTTTATCATGATCTTCTAAAAATAGGTTTTATTTGAAATTTTCGAATTTTAATAAACCTTCCAGCATGAGAAGTTCGGACATAGGAAAAAAAATATATTCTGTATATATTTTCGGAATTCCCTGAGTATTTTCGGTCCGAAAGTTATCTCTTCTTAAGAGAAACTTTCTCTTGCTTGTATTGAGAAACCCTGATTAATTCTTATTTAAATCCCTGAGCATGCCTCCAATAACTCGCAGTTTTACAAAGGCTAATAAGGAGGAAGCTCAAAAGGTTAAGGATTGTCAAGGAATCAATACAGAAAGGAAGAAGAAAATCATATCGAAAATCATGTCTGATTATGTTTCCGATAGTTCTACTGGATCTCAATATGAATCATGTATGTTGGCTTACAACCTTCAAGATCCAACAAAAACCAAGTGGATACCTTCTGATAGTATGATTGACTATATCCATGGTTTTGAAGAACTAAGAACCAATCTCATAATGACGGTTCGAAATCAAGATTGGCTCAAAGATAGGATTGAGGAAACAAAAGCTGATCTTGCAGACATGAAGGTTCAAGTCGAAAAGCTTGAAAAACAGGAAGTGGTTGCAAACAAGTCTCTCGAGACATGCTTCAAGAGTTTAAACACTGAAGAAACCTCAGTGAACAATAAGAGCACCACTAGAGATTAAGCTATATGCTGTAATGCTTAATCCAAGAAAAATAGACTACAGTTTTTGATTTATTTCGATTATTGTATAAGGTCTATTTTTGAATAAAACTATCAATTATTTATGAATAAAATTATTATTTTATAAATTTTCTTGTGATAGTTTCCGATTACATAGCCTGTGGTTGAATATCTATATTATTGCTATGTGTTTTCGGTTTATGGGATGTCTGATTTCGGTTTTAATAACCTTAATATTCGATCTCATATGATGTGAACCCTTATGGTTTGTGTGACTTTTTGATTTAGCGGGATTAAGTTTTAGCCCATGTTGGTAGGCTTTATCAAAGGATCATAAGGTGTTGCGATTGAAACTCATATGTAAAAAGTCACAATGTGTTGAATCAATTTGTGTTTACATGAATTGTGTTTAGCATAAACATATGTGTTTCGGGTTTTAATTTTTTTTTATTGGCACACATTAGTTAAAACCGATTCAACCTTTCTATGGTAAAGGTTGCTCTTTGTTGTTGTTCTTTTGTTCTTGCGAGAAACATACTGGGGGAGAGTTCTACCTTGAACTTGCGCTTAATGATATATCTTTCTGGGGAGAAGAGGATGCGGAATCTGAGGTAACGAATTTGTTAGTTAATCGTTTTCCTGTTTGAGAAAAGCCTGCTCATATTGCATATATTTTGCTTTTGGTTAACAAAATTTCGGTACAATTGATATATATTCCATTATGTGTGTATGAATGTGTGTGTGTGTGTGTGATTGTATTGTTTCCGGTTAAGAAAAACTGTGTCAATTTATTTTGCTTATTGTTTTGGTATCTTCTTTATTGTTTGATATCAAGTGTTTTTGCTTAACAAAATTTCGGTGCAATTGCGGTGCTATAATGTCTATGTTTATTTCAATTGCTTCCGGTTAAGAAAATAATTGTGCAAGTCAATTTATTTTGGTTTGTATGTATTGTTTATGGCTTAACAAAATACGGGATCATTTGTTTAGTCCAATTCGATTCCGTATAAGAGAAACTAAGTTAATGCTGATCTTAGTTAGACTTATCAAATAAAAGGATTCAGTTATTCAAGTCTAATCGAATGCCTTGACCAGAAATACTAGTTAACTAACCTAGTACTTGTCTTGTCTAAAGAGAAAGGTCTAAGTTATTGTCTGAATAATTAGAACCTGATGAGAGAAATAAAGTTAATTCTGATCTTTATTCACAAAATTGGGCAATTAACCCAATAACGACAATTTATGGGTGAAAAATACATGTAAAATTTGATACTGTTTAAATGGAGGAGAATATAAAAATAGCCAGGATATAAACAGTTTCATCCTACCCATTTTCAAATACTTTTTCTTATTTTTAATTTACATCAGGATGCATCCAGTTTCACCCTCGCTATTTTTTTTAAGTTTAAGCCAGGATGAATCTAGATTCATTCTTGCTATTTTTTTGGTGTCCATTTCACCCATAGTAATTTTTACTCGTCCATTAGAACCATGTTTTAAAAATATTTGGGCAATTGACCCAATTTCTCATCTTTATCTCGGTCTTATCGAAATAAGCGATTGTATGTTTACAATCGGTTTAACAAGGGAACTAAGTTTCTTAGTCAATTTGTTAAACTATTAGGGAAAATTGCTTCGGGCAATTGTTTCCTTGATAACATATTAAAACTAAATTTCTTGTAGTTTCGGTTTTAATATTGGTTATCTAAAGTGGTATGTGAAACCTTCGTGCTTAACTCTTATAAGTTGTACAAGTCTTTTAGATTTGTAAGATCCTTTCGGTTTGACCTTTATTTGCTCGAACCTTTGTCATTTTGTGACAAAAAGGGGGAGAAATATATGGAGTAAACAAGTGATTTGCAATCACTAAGAAAAGGACAGTTGTGCTTAAACGTTATATCTAACGAAAGAGGAAAGCATTGACTAAGGGGGAGAAACATATCATATTGCTGTGTAGTTATCTTAACTACAAAAGGGGAATAACAAAGATGTTCGGATTGAATATCTACCTATCTTACCTTTAGGGAAAGTATAAGCTTTGTTATTCAGATGTCAACAACGGCATTTATTAATTGAATATATGCAGGTTATTGTGCTGTTGAAACTTGGAATCAAGCGTATGTATAATGAATTCTTGTAATTTGTTTATCCATATGTATTAAGAGTTTTGTCACTAAAATTGACAAAGGGGGAGATTGTTAGAGCATAGATCGGTTTAACCCACCAAGCGTTGGTATGTCAAGTTTGGTTGTCATATTTTAGTGAATCAAAACTCATCTTAGAGTCAGTTGATTATGTACTAGAGACAACTTCGTATAGGTTAGACTAGAAAGTCTAGGAATATGAGACATACAAGTATTACTCGAAGACCTGAAGAATGTGAACAAGTAACCAGCTACAACGACGACATCATCCTTCCTCTTGAGGTTAGTAATATTGACTTGAACTGTTTCATTCCTAACGTATCTTTCAAGTGGTGCTATATTGAAAACATAACTGCGAAGATGTGAATGAATATTTTACTCTGGTAGTGAGACATGATCATATGATCATAGTATTAAGGAATTAAACTACGAAGTATAACGCTTATCTTTTGAACTTCATAGATATGACATCGACATAATCGTATGAATTCTATTGTGATTATGTGTATGAGTAAAGGTGAAAATTTCATCCTCAGAAACAATGTTTACATTTGTTTAAAGGAAGTACATTCATAAACTTGTTTTATGAATCGAAAGGGAAATCACTAGGCTTATTGGTATTGTTATTCATTCATACCTTGGATTACCAATATGTGTGAGTTAGTAGAACCGATCATAACTTGTTATGTATCTTGGTATAACTAATCACAATGCCTGACTTATGATTTGGTATGACTAGTTTTTATTAATTAGTGTAACCGGTCCTAAGTAATCACCTGAGATGGTAGGATCAATATTTGTAATTGGTGTGACCGATCCTAGTAATTGGTGTGACCGATCACAAAAGAGTTGTGTAACCGATCCTGGTAATTGGTGTAACCGGTCCTAGTAATTGGCGTAACCGATCCTGGTAATTGGTGTAACCGATCCTAGTGAATTGTGTAACCGATCACAAGCAATACCGTGAGTATATGGTAACCGGTCCTGGTAATTGACGTAACCGATCCTGGTAACTGATGTAACCGGTCCTGGTAACTTGTGTGTCTGATCACAAATAATCCATATTTAGGTATAACCGATCCTAGTGATTGGTAGAACCGATTGAACCCATAATTGTGATTTGATATTTGATCAATCACATAGTTGTCTTGGAATACAGATGAACCAATTCTAAACTTGTTTGGAAGTGTGGTATAAACGATTCCAAGATTGTAAATATGAAAGATGATTTAGAAACAAAAGATGTCAACATACTTTGAACACGAACCGTAACTCTTATCTTTTATTATTCAAAGATATTCCTTAATTACTCAAGGAGATCCCGTACGAAATAAATTAAGAATCTTTTAATTAAGGTTATTAGTTTTATATGCTTTAATTACCAGCAATTAAATGCATATCTATAGAGAATAAAAATTAGTAATGTGCATTTACTAATTGGAGATTTTCTATTGAGAGATTTCGGAAAATATTGGACAAAGCATTTCCAGGAATTATGAAAACCGATTTGGGCATTTATTGCATATCTTGAGAATAATTTGGTTTTGGAAATTCCTTGGTGTCCAAACATCCTTGGTATATAAATACCTAAGTTTGCATTTCTAGCAAACATTCCTAAGAGCCAGGCAAACTTCATCTTTTTGTTGTTTCTGGTGGAGCCGTCTATCCGGAGAGGAAAGTACCCTTATTAGGCGAAATCTCTTACGACTGCTCGTTTAAAGACTTCTGTGGGATCAAGAAGCTATACGAGCACCGTTGGTGGTAAACTAAATAATTGCAGTTTATTAGTTTTCGATTGATTTGATTGACTAACGGTTGTTGAACTTTGATTGCACCTAGTTTGTTTATTCTTGAGAGTCTTCTCTTCCGATATAAGATCCACTCAAACTAGATCGAAGTGTCGATGGGATCTTTAGAACTGTTTGTAGATCTAAAGACATCTTGTGATAATCTATTGTTAATAGACTCCGTTCTGTGCGTGATTGATCACAAGAGATTCAAGTGGTGTTGTGCAGGTTTAATTGAAGATTAAAGAAGAATTGAAAACAAATAAGAGTTTGGTTAAGTCCGAACCTATTATCAAGTAATCACACTTTGGTTGTCGTATTATCTCGATCTCGTATCCATAGACAATCACACAAAGTGTGAATACCGATTTGTCGTATTGTCTCGACTTTGTCCATAGACAATCACTTTCGGTAAGAGGACTTATAAGTGGATAATTTAAAGATTGTTGTTTATTTGGGTACCCTCGTATTTTCATATTCAAGGAATGGTAATAATGATACCAATTATGGTGGCTATGGATATGGGAGAGGCAAGAATAAAAACTCAGGAAGTGGTAATTCTAATAATAACAAGAATATTCAAACTTGGAAATCCAATGGGTCTAATGAAGCTTCTTCTTTTGATGCTGCTAATGGAAGGAAGGATTTTTCACAAGTTGAATGTCAGATATATGGAAAAAGGGGCCACTATGCTAGTAGGTGTCATTTTAGGTACTATACACCTCCATCTTCTTCAGGGAATAACTCAACAAATATGGCTCAACAACAAGCTTATATGTCTGTGGGAGAAGATATGCATTTTTCAAATTTATTTGCACCTTCTACATCTGAGACTCCACAATGGCTTGCTGATTCTGATGCCACTGCTCATATGACTGGTGAAAACACTGGGGGTACCAAAATACACTACCAACTTTTTCGTAGGAAATCTATATTGACTAACTCAACACAACTTCGAGAGTTAAAACTCAATCAAGGAAAGACAGAGTTATATCTCTCAATCTCTTGTTGTAAAAATGTTTACAGAACTGAATGCGTGAACCTAACTACAAAGAGAGTTCTTGGATGGTACCAAATACCAATATCCAATGATCAATCAAGTCTTATCCAACAAACAAGGTCAGACCTATCTACTGTGATTGATCAACGCACAACCTGTGATATTTCAATTATAAAGATAAACAATATGATGCGGAAAAAGAAATAACACAGACACTAGAAATTTTGTTAACGAGGAAAACGCAAATGCAGAAAAACCCCAGGACCTTGTCCAGATTGAACACCAAACTGTATTAAGCCGCTACAATCGCTTACCTACTACCTATTAACTTCGGTATGGAATGTAGTTGAATTGTATCTCAACTCTGAAGTAATACTATGGTGATATGTTTCTCCCCCTTAATCAATACTTACATCTTTTGTATAATAGGTAAACCTATTGCTTAAATGGTTCACTCCCCCTTACATAATGATCCGTAAACCATATGTATGTAGTATGAAACTACTAAATAATTTTCCCCCTTTTTGTCAATAAAATTAACAAAGGTACGAAAATCGCGGGATCATAATGAATACAACCAAAAGATACCTCAAGCATTAAGGAAGATGGAGATACTACATAATAACATAGTTAAAATGCAACTCCTCATATCAAATTATTCAGATAATTTCATATAGTAATAAATACTTAGCGCTCATCCTAGGATATTAAAAAGATACAAGCATTTCCTTTATAATTCCACAGCCACACTCCCCACAAAGATATAGCAATTAAGCAGAAGTTCATTTAAGAACTTTCCAGCATAAAATGTCATTCCCAAGAAAACAACATGAGTGACCTTACTTTTGTGAAAAAGAAGGATTTAATTGGATGACAATAATTACTTACCTGGAACTCAAGTTTATCCCGCCCAATGGATATAGATAAGTGCAGGGGCAGTCGGAGATCTTGATTTGATGAACCAAAAAACAATAATAGAATTCCGTAAGTGTTGAAATGTTGCGGTGTCTAAAGGTTTAGTGAGAATATCAGCCAATTGTTGTTCTGACGGCACAAACTCTATGCTGACAATACCATTTTCATAGAGAACTCTAATAAAGTGGTATCTTATGTCAATGTGCTTAGTTCTTGAGTGCTCAACAGGATTCTCAGTAATTCGAATCGCACTTGAGTTATCACAAAACATCTTCAGTGTTCCAGTATCGATTATGTAATCAGTAAGCATTTGTTTCATCCATAAAAGTTGAGTACAACACGAACCTGCAGCAATGTATTCCGCTTCGCAAGTTGATAGGGATTGTGAGTTTTGTTTCTTGCTATGACATGCAACAAGATTGAGTCCTACATAGTAGAATCCTCTAGATGTGATTTTCTTATCTTCTACACAACCTGCCCAATCTGCATCAAAATACGCTGTAAGATCAGTGTTTGTATCAAATGTATAAGAGAGGCCATAACCAATAGTATGATGTACTATCTTATGATCCGTTTTGCAGCTGCAGGATGTGATTCTTTTGGCTTAGCCTGGAATCTAGCACAACAACCAACGCTAAAGGCGATATTTGTTCTTGTTGTTGTTAGATATAGGAGACTTCCAATAATGGATCTATAAAGTTTTTGATCAACATCACCATTCTCATCCTTATGCAGCTTCCCTGTAGTAGGCATAAGAGTTAATTTGGGAGTACTTTTCTCAAGACCAAATCTTTAACAAGATCTTTTGCATATTTTTCTTGAGAAACATAAATTCCGCCCTTGTGTTGTTGAATTTGTAGACCCAGAAAGAACTTAATTCGCCAATATTGCTCATCTCGAATTCCTTACCAAGAGAGGTTTGAAACTCTTTAGAAAGTTTCTCAGAAGTAGACCCATAAATTATGTTATCTACATAGATTTGAGCAATAAGAACATCTTTCCCACTCCATTTGGTAATCATAGTCTTATCTGCTCATCCTCTTGAGAACCGTTTTCGAAGAAGTGAAGTAGTAAGCTTTTCATACCATGCTCGAGGAGCTTGTTTTAATTCATATAACGCCTTTTTGATCTTAAAGACATGATCGGGATACTATGGACTTTCAAAACCTTTAGGTTGAGAAACATATATATACCTCTTCCTTCAAACACCCATTCAAGAATGCAGATTTTACGTCCATTTGAAATAGCTTAATCTAGATATAACAAGCATGAGCTAATAATAAACTTATAGACTCAAGGCGGGCAACATGAGCAAAGGTTTTTCCAAAGTCGATTCCTTCAATCTGTGAGTATCCTTGAGCGACAAGTCTAGCCTTATTTCGGACCACTGTACCGAACTCATCTGACTTGTTTTTATATATCCATTTTGTACCAACAATATTAATGTAAGGAGAACAAGGCACTAGTTCACATACCTCTTATTTTTTGAATCGATTTATCTCTTCATGCATGGCATTCATCCAGAACGGATCATTTAGAGCTTCATAAACATTTTTAGGCTCCACTTGCGAGAGATAACAACCAAAATTACAAATGTTTCGGAGTTGGTTTCTCATCTTAGCAGTGGACTCCGTACCTCCAATAATATCGTCAGTATTATAATTTCTATGAACCCACAAATGTCGTGGAGTGTCATGTTCAACATGAACACACTTAGTATGGTTTTTCTCCTCGTCATCAAAAACGTCCGGATCAGTAACCGTTGGTACAACTTCCACTGATTCCGTAACTTCTGTGACTTTCTCAGTTGTATCCAAAGGAGGTAACTCAGCAGGAGAGTCATCATGATGAAAATATTTTAAGTCATCAATGATAACATTTTCCGATTCCATCATAACATGGGTTATGAGATTATATACTCTAAAACCACGACTTTCAGATGCATAGCCAAGGAAAATACCTTCATCGCTCTTTGAATCAAATTTTCCTTTTTGTTCACGATCCTTGAGAATGTAGAACTTACTGCCAAGCACACGAATATAGTGTTAGTTAGGTTTCTTACCATACCTGTTTTGGGGTAAAAACTAATTCTGCTGGTTTTGGTAAATTTGGGTGTGCCGCCGAGAAACGAATCTAAACCCTAAACAAATGCACTGCACGGGAGTACTTTAGATTCGAGAGATCAATCTGTACAATCTTGGCCTAAAACAAGAAATGGCCGTTCCAGTCTTGTTTCGGTCACAAAGTGAAGGAGAAGGGTTGATCTTAGGGAGGGAAGCGAAGAAGGTGTTGAGATTAGAATGGTCAACTCTGAAGGTGTGGCTATTCTATGACTTGTATCAGAATATGGAACTGGCTTGCAGAATGTAAGCTATCATTTCTTGGTGTTTTTCTGGTTACTCGTATTGATAACACTTGTGTATTTGTCGAAATAGGTTGAAAACCTATTTATACAAGTCATGATTGAGCGCACCTTTATCTCATAGGAAGTGGAGACATTTAAGTAGTGGAGAAGTGGGGTTGTGTAAAAGGTAGTGACCATCATGTTTCCGTTATGATGGAAGACTGGTCAGCCTTACACCCATTACTCTCTTACTATTTTTAACCTCCGCCCTTTCCTAACACTTTCTCGTAATGAGCGCATTGCGCGCAGCACGCTGTAAACAGTCAGACCAATACCATGATGAACATCCCTCAGTTTGTGACATGTTTGATGTCTCGAGTATTTCATAGGAAATATATAGCAAGTTGTTGAGTGGGTCTTTCTTATTTATTCTGACAAATCATGCGCAAACTAAGTGGCGGGTAGTCATGTGTGACGAGCCAAGTCATGAGACCTGACGCAAAGAATAGCATGTGGCGCTATTATGTCAAATAACTAAGTTATTTGTGAAGCCGATACTCATAGAATATCGTATGTATTCGATGTATGTAGAGCATTGCTTTTAAGCAAGCAACTCAAAATAATTGATGTATCTGAAGCATTGTTGTATTTGAGGCTGTCTTGGTTGGTCGCAGAAATTAATGTCTTTAAAAGAACATGACCGGCCATTTTCAGGAAGGTGCTGGGAGCTATTTATACATGCAAAAGGTTGGCCGGTCGGTCCCCATAGAAGAGTGATGACTGGCGACTATGATGACATCCTATTGGTCACCTAACACTTAATCTAGGCTGGTCAATTCGGCTGGCGAAGTTGGACGGCCGAGATGATTTGCGGCAGTTAATGGCTGCCTTAAAATCCATGTAAATAGCGCGACCAGCCCCTCTCGGATAATCGTTTGGGAGCCATATGGGAAAGCCGTGGCTTGGCCGATTTTAGCTAATGGAAGGGGAGTAGCCATTGATCATGGCCACATCTTGTTGATTGTTTAAAATAGGAGTTAGGCCGGATAATTCGTCTGGCGAAGTTGGACGACCGAGATGATTTGTGGCAGTTAATGGCTGCCGTTGATTCAATTTAGGTTTTAAAAACTGTGTGGCCAACCTATTTTGGACCAGCGTTTTTTGTGTTGGCGCACGCTGGGAGCTGTTCGTTCAGCCAACACTATAGTTGAGCCAATGGTGAGCGTATCCGCACCTTGCCCGTTGATTGAGATTGAATCTAGGCCGGTCAATTCGGCTGGCGAAGTTGGGCGGCCAAGATCATTTTGCAGCGGCAATATGCTGCTGCTAACATAATTTAGGGCTTTATAACTCGTGCGGCCAACCTTCTTTAGGTAAGCGTTTGGTGGCTCTGCTTACGAGTTGGGAGAATTCGATTGGCCAAGGAATAAGTAGGCCCGCCAGTGTGCATGGTGATGCTTGTCCGGTCACGTTAGGGAGCGGCTAAGCTTGATAAATCGAGTGGACAAAACGTACGACCGTGATCGTTTTAAAACTGACATGGGCAGTCTATATTAAATTCCTTAAGGAATTTAGGTGTGTCGACCAGCCAACTTCCAACTTTGTTTAAAAGTCCGTGTGGCGCATTTAAAGCGATCTGATTGGTCGATGGGAGAGGGGCTGGAAAGCGGCAACATGGAGTATGGCCGACCGGCCACGGGCGGCGCCTGCTGGAGCGGATCGGTTGGCCAAGTGGCGTGGCCACGCCTCCCTTTGCTGCTGCTTTTACTTGCTGTAGTTCCTCTTGTTTTCTACTTGTGGTAGGATTTTTCTCCTACTAGTCCATGGCGGATTAATTTCCTAGTTTACCTAGGTTTGGTCTCGACCAATAGGGTTCGAGATATTGCGTAGGACGCAAAAAAACTAATTTTTGCAAATTAATTATGTTAAAACTTGAATTTTGCGAGCTGTCGCAAAATTGGTCAAATTTGGTGAATTCTGTGTGTTGACACAGCGATTCTTAATTTTATTCTCAGAGAGTAGCCAGCGCGTCTTCTGACTGAGTACTTTCATGCAGGCCTTAATCTTGATACTTCGGGAAATTCATGCTACTCAGCTGCGAGTAAACACTAATTGTTATGTCATATCAATATTAAGGGTTCAGCCGGGGAACATAGCATAGGAAAAATACTCGATAGGCCATACATTAATAAATATTGCAGGCGAGAGATTAATAAAATTTATAGAATGTTTGGGATTGTTGCTACATGCACCATTTTGAATAAATTTTATATACATATACTGAATTGCTCAATACATATGTAAGTAAAGAGGCATAGGCACTCATTACCTTTAAATGGCTCTATTTCTTTGCAGAATGACGGAACATTAAATACAGGGTTTTACAATTTTAGCCCCGAACTAAAAACCACCATCAACAATACCATAACTCATAAGGGGTATTCAGAGTTCGTGAGCATAAATACACACGATTGATCAAGTAACAGGCTGTAAAGACTGCTTCTCCCAAAAACTTTAATGGTAAGTTTTTGTTATGGAGCATTACCCTGGCCATTTCCTGTATATTTCTATTCTACCTTTCTGCAACTCTGTTGGCTTGCGGAGTGATAGGTGGAGAATATTGTTGAATAATGCCCAGTTGGTCACATAATTCAAACACTTTGGTGTCCTTGAATTCAGTTCCCCGATCGCTCCTAATTTTCTTTAATCTACGACCTTGTTCATTCTGGATTCTATTAACAATAATATTAAATTCACTCAGGGTCTCATTCTTGTGACCTAAGAACTCCACCCAAGTAAATCTGGTACAATCATCAACCATTACCAAATCATACTTCTTCCCTCCAATAGTAGATTTTTGAATGGGTCCAAAGAGATCCATATGAATTAAATCAAGTGGAGCTTTGGTGGCAATGTCTCGAGATAACTTACGTGAAACCCATACTTGTTTGCCCTTTTGTCAAGCTCCACAAACACCATCGATCTTAGCATTGATTTTGGGTACACCTCTAACAAGTTCTTTGATAATGATCTTGCCAAGGAGGCGAAAATTGATGTGACCAAATTGCTCATGCCAAAGATGCGTAGATTCCACCTTTGTCAGATTGCAACAAAGACTAGACTGAATATCTAAAAGATAACAGTTATTCTTACCACGTATTCTCCGAAATATTACTTTTTCGGATTTATCTTCAATGTCACATCCTTCAACACTGAAGATAACCTTATGGCCTTTGTCAGATTGCAACAAAGATTAGACTGAATATCTAAAAGATAACAGTTATTCTTACCACGTATTCTCCGAAAAATTACTTTTCCGGATTTATCTTCAATGTCACATCCTTCAGCACTGAAGATAACCTTATGGCCTTTGTCGCAAATTTGACACACAGAAAGAAGATTTGCATTCATACCTTTGATGTAAACAACATCATGGATTTCGGGCACACCAGGTAGCTTGATCGTTCCCTTTTTGCTAATGTAGCAACAACTCCCGTCTCCGAACGTTACAAGACCTCCATCAAAGTCGCTCGAGTTCACAAACCACGAAAGATCACCTGTCATATGTCGGCTACACCCACTGTCAAGAAACCATTGAAAAGGTGATGATGACTTTAAAGCGAAAAATCCCATGCTAACACCATTGTTTCCAGGAAAATAATTTGTTAGTTTTTTAGAACTCACAAGGCTTGAGAAAAGTTTTCTAGCTTTCTTATTAAGAATACTAGCAACCTTTAATTTCTTCCTAAAGAGTTTACATGGATGTTGGTAATGATCAAGAGCACCACAAAACATACAGGAGCCTATAGATATTGTAGCAACACCATTAGATTCTGTCGACATACTCTGAGTCGTATTGGTTTTATTGAAGCCTAAGCCTCTTTTATCTCCAAACTGACGACAATTCATGAGACATGAATTAATAGAATTTCTCGAATTCATAGATAGATTAGAAGATTTTTAAACAGAGTTCATTGTCCCAAGAGTTTTGTTGATAGCGGATATAGAATGTCCAGCACCTACAACTTTCTCTTTATTAATTCAAATTTGTTCATCCAAAATATCTTGGAGAGTCTTTTCCCTTTCAGATCCTTCTCAAAGATCAGAATATTTGATGTAAATCTCATAGCGAAGTCCATCGATAACTCTTTTTAATCTTTATTTCTCATGACAGAGTTTATCGATCATCTTCTTTAAATCAGTACCAAAATCAACATCGATGGTTTCTAGAACACACTCGGGTTTTGGCGTGAACTGTGCTGGTGATATATTTTTTGAGATTTCATCTCTGTCCATAACATTGGACTGTTTCAAACACAGACTTATTAGGTCTTAACGTTTTTTCCTGCTCTGATACCAATTGAAAACACTGGCGGTACCAAAATACAACACCAACTTTTTTGTAGGCAATCTGTATGGACTAACTCAACACAACTCCGAGAGTTAAAACTCAATCAGGAAAGTGTCTAGAGTTAGATCTCTCACTCTCTTGTTGTTAGAACGTTTATAAAACTGAATCTGTGAACCTAACTACAAAAAGAGTTCATGGACGATACCAAAGACCAATATCCAAGGATCAATCAAGTCTTATCCAACAAACAAGGTCGGACCTATCTACTGTGATTGATCAACGCACAACCTGTGATATTTCAATTATAAAGATAAACAATATAATGCGGAAAAAGAAATAACACAGACACTAGAAATTTTGTTAACGAGGAAACCGCAAATGCAAAAAATCCACGGGACTTTATCCAGATTAAACACCAAACTGTATTAAGCCGTTACAGACACTTGCCTACTACTAATTAACTTCAGTCAGGAATGTAGTTGATCCCGAACTCATTCTCCCACTGATTCAGGTACAGTCGCGATCCTTACGCCTCTTGAATCCCAGCAGGACTCGACACAACTGATTCCCTTAGACGGTCTCACACCAACTAAGAGTTGCTTCAACTCAATTGAAGACTTTAAACCAAATCTACCTCCCACAAATTAAGCCTATGATTTATTTACTGATACGATCTAAATGGATGATTAGATTAAACGATAGATCGAGGTGATGGAAATCGATAGGAACTTGACAAAAGTCTGGCTATCCTAAAAATACGGACTTATGCAACCCGAAGTGCAACCTAGATTATTTATTCACCTCACAAGTATAAAACTTGCGGAATCAACAAAGTCTGAGACGAAGAGAACTTTGATGATTACTATCTATCTTGATCGTTGGAGCAAGCTCTACAAACAATCAAGATCAGGATACTCGATTTATCAAGATAAAAGATAACTGGACCTGGCTTCACGAATCCCAATGAAGTCTTTGTAGTCGTTAAACCCTAAAAGGGTTTCCTGGAGAGGACGACTCTAGATACAACTAGGACACACCAAAAAGTAGTGTCAGGATTCAAAGATCCCAGTTGCCAAGAGTTCCCTTTATATAGATCTTAAAACCTAAGTTGAGTTAGGTTTAAGCTAAGATAGCTTTGGAACCAAGCAAACAATATTCACCGTTAGATGAAAGCTGTGAATCTTATTCACATATACAAGATATACACTCTGGTTAAGCAAACTGTAACCGAACCATGTATAAAGAATATGTTCAACATGGTTAGCCGAAACTAGCCGATTTAAACTTTTAAAGCTTAACACTCATTTTCATGTTCACTAACTAAAACATTAATCTTGAGTCACAATCATGTGATCAAATGAGTCTAGTGTTAATTAGAGAATTGAACAAATGCAAATCACTTTATAAAAAATTATTTAATTGCAATTGAATCATAATCGAATAAGTTGGTAAATGTACAAGGTACAATTACTTGAATCATTCGTGAGTCGGCTGAGTCACAGTACGCGAACCGATTCACAAACTTATAAGCAATAACCGAGTTCCGGAGTTGACATAACTTTTACAGTTTACGTACCAGTTTGCAAACTTAAGTGCAACTCAAAGTTCCGGAGGTGACAAAACTTTTTCAGTTCACGTACCGGTTTGCAAACTTAACACTTTTACCGGTTCTGGAGTTCACAGAACTTTTTCAGTTCACGTACCGGTTTGGGTACTAACTGTTTCTAGAACAAAGAATTGTATTGGCTCGTATACCTGTTCGATTACTTTAACCCGGTTCCCTTACCACAGTTCGAAAATGGTTTGCATACGATTATGGATACCTATCCGGATAACGAAACAAACATATTTTTCCATGATGTACATACGAATATGTAAATCACACAAATATGAAAGTCGATATATAGCTACTCTGTTACGTGTACAGGTATATGTAATATGGCTTCAGACACATAACCGTTTTCTCAGTTTGTAAGACTAATAACATTGTCTTGTATTCTGAATATAATAGTTTTATATTTCTCTAAAAATTTGAAACATTCCTAAATAACATCAATGACACATATCACTGTTCCAGGATATTTTGGAATGATAAACTTGAAACAAGAAATGGTTCCGAACAATAAATTGTTCTCCACCGAAATTTGATCAAGTATGAACAAATATTCATTAAGCTTAGTCATTATATTTTGAGAAATTTGTAAATTAAATAATTAGTTCTCGACTTGAAATTCTTGTCTATGCAAGCTAGTCTAATTAGTTATGCGACAATCGTCTCAAGGATAGAAAGGTGAATATAACTTGAGAAATAAGTGGTTCAGTCTTCACTTACCTTTTGTTGACGAAGTTCTCCAAAAGCTTCGGTTGATCTTCTCCTTCCAACGGTAGATTGCAAATGATGACTGGTTCGTTTCTCAACTAACTCAATCCTAAACCGAGACTTAACTAATTGTAAACTAGAAATCAATATATAGTTTTGACAACTAAATTTGACAACAAGCTTGATATAGCAACACTTGTGAGTTCGACCGAGCAATGCTCTAACAGAACTGCTGCAAAGCATAAAACAATAATAAAAGTTTACATCGAGTACAATCAAAGACTAGACTTTAAATAAACTGGGGGGAAATATGTAAATAACAAAATATAGCATCTTCCCAATACTGATAGTTATATAGGTCCTACGAGCTAGAGTGCTGAGAGAGATCCTAGGTCGAGGTCGAGCAGACGAGTCTTTAGTACGTGCAAGACTTAGAGGACTTCATACTCACATAACCACGACCTGAAGACGAAGACTAAACCACATGAACGATATGATTTCTGGAGCCCACAACGAAGATAGAGACCGAAGACACGGCTAGAAGTCAATACTAAGAGCCCATGACCTGGAGTAAGAGTCTCGTGACAAGGAGTGCTACCTAGGTCGAGGAGATCATTCGATAAGGAAGTGATGTTTGAGTGGATAATGACATCATCTCTAGCTAGATTAAGGCGGTTTCCAACAAGACATGCTTCCTGCATGATAGCTACGCTAGTATAAATAGCCAGAAAGGCTATGCTTGTAAATCAAGTACAATGTACACAATTTTTACTGATCAATAAGTAATACTTTTCAGTGATTATCTCTCTTGATACTTTTCGGACTGACAATCTGACTAACAGAGAAGATAACCATAATCCACCGTAACTAGTTTGAATTGAGATAATCACCAGTAAGAGCACCGTAATTGATCAGTATTGGTGATCAAGTAGACGAATCATCGGATCATAACTCTGTGTAGGTACTATACGAAGTTTCTACTCTCCGGACACGACATATACATCTTCAATGTTAATAAAAGTACCATGATTACCAAGAAAATCAAACGTTCATTGTCAAAATAAATCTTACTTTTTTCCTTTGCCTAAGTTTTCATTATCTTTTTTACCACTCATCCCACATTTTATTTTTTATGTTTGAAAAAGTGGGGGTCTAACAACCCCACCCAATATTTCGCTTAGCAATCTGTATGGACTAACTCCAATATACTTTTAAGAGAATAGACTAGACAGTCAGACTCAATCTTAATAAAAAGTATATCAAAGAGTTATATCTAAATTTCTCGATTCAATCCCAACTCAAACAAATAGAAATCTGCGAGTCTGATTGCATACAAGAGAAATAAACTTAAACGGTACCAAAGACCAATGTTCAAGGATCAATGAATTTCAATCAACAACCAAAGGTTGGATTTACAAATTGATCGATACAAACGCATAACCTGTGATATTTCTATTATATAACAAAATATAATGCGAAAAAGAAATAACACAGACACCAGAAGTTTTGTTAACGAGGAAACCGCAAATGCATAAAAACCCCGGGACCTAGTCCAGATTGAACACCACACTGTATTAAGCCGCTACAGACACTAGCCTACTACAAACTAACTTCGGTCTGGACTGTAGGTTAACCCCAATCAATCTCACACTGATTTAAGGTACAGTTGCGCTCCTTACGTCTCTGATCCCAATAGGATACTAAGCACTTGATTCCCTTAGCTGATCTCACCCATAACTAAGAGTTGCTACGACCCAAAGTCGAAGACTTTAATAAACAAATCTGTATCACACATAAAAGTCTACAAGAATAGATAAATCTGTCTCCCACAGAAATACCTACGAGTTTTGTTCTGTCTTTTGATAAATCAAGGTGATCAGGAACCAATCAATAACCTGGACTTATATTCCCGGAGAACATCCTAGAATTATCAATCACCTCACAATAATCTTAATCGACTAGCGAAACAAGATATTGCGGAATCACAAACGATGAGACGAAGATGTATGTGACTACTTTTCTATCTTGCCTATCAGACAAATTAATCTCAAGCCAATCATACGATTACACTCAATCACGATAGAAACAGCAAGATCAGATCACGCAACTACAGAGAAAATAGTTGGGTCTGGCTTCACAATCCCAATGAATTCTTTAAGGGTCTCGGTAGAAACCTAAGGTTAAAAGAGAATCGACTCTAGCTTATACAACTAGTATCACACAGGAGGTGTGGGGATTAGGTTTCCCAGTTGCTAGAGTTCTCCTTTATATAGTCTCCAAATCAGGGTTTGCAATCTAAGTTACCTTGGTAACAAAGCATTCAATATTCACCGTTTGATGAAAACTTGATTAGATTCAAGCTAATATCTTTCAACCGTTAGATCGAACTTAGCTTGTTATACACAAATGAAATATACGTCATTCAGGTTTGAGTAACCGTACCTAAACGTATACACTTAGTTGGTTCAACAGTAGTTAACCAAATGGTTAGCCATATGAGCACTTTCATATCAACCTTATTCATCTTCACCATAACTAGTCCAAATGACTCAAATGAACTAGTTCAAGAGTTGTTCAATTACTTAGATCTTATAGAAGTATACAAGACACAATCGAAGCAAAATCGGTTTTGATTCACTCGAATCGACTCATGAACATTATAGCCACAGTTTGCAAATTGCATTCCTTAATATATAAATGTTTTAGTTCATGAACAAACCAATTTTAGAAAGTAACACACTTAAGTATGCGTACGGGTATGTATACTTAAGTAACCGGATTTCAGTTTGTTTTGGTTTCCAAACTCAGCAGAAATTCACGGACGTGAACTTTCCGCCAGTATGCGTACGGGTACGCATACTTTGGTAACTGGATTGAGTTGGTTTTGATTTCCAAACTCAGCAGAAATTCACGGTCTTGAATTTACCCAGTCTCCATCAACCATTTAGTACACACACAAGTATGCATACATTTGGTTCCCGATTTTGGACTTATACACTAATGCGCGAACACATTATATGCTTATATCCAAAGATGGTTTCATGTTCTAAAACTTTATTTCAATAATTGAAACATTCTTAAAGGATGTTAAATAAAGGTTATTCACACACTATTTTTCATCAAAGCAATTTTCAAGATATTGAAATAATCAACATGACTTTCGTCACTTGTAAAGATGAACTTGGCCAAAGCGAAAGCTTACCAACACATATTTCGAGAAATGGATAAGCGAGATAAACTCGGCTCGTGTGTATAATCGAAGTCTATATAGCAATACGACTTTTGTCTCAAGATAGGAGATAGAGTAGATATACTTTAGAGTGATAGATAAGTTCAAGTCTCCACATACCTTTTTGTCGATGAAGATCCACTAGTTCCTTGAGTAGTTCTTCGTCTTTGCATGATGAACGTCGTGGAGTCTAGAGCTCAACTACACTTTCTATCCTAGTCCGAGACTTAGCTATAAGTAGACTAGAAATCAAGACTTATAGTTTTGGCAACTAAACTTGACAACAAGCTTGAGATAGCAACGCTTGCGAGTTCGACCGAGCAATGCTCTAACAATGCTATCTCTCCACTGGTAAGAAGAATAGAGAGAGGAGATATCCAATATATTTAGTCATCTGGATTACTGCGCAAATTGCCCGTTTCTTGGTCATCAAGTCAAACAAAAAATGAGGAAAAGAAATTGGTCATACTTTCAAAAAAACAAAAATTCCCCAAATTTCCAAGTCTCCCAAAATATCACCTCATGGGGAGTGATTTCTACCATGCCTATTTTCCTAAAAAAGTCTCCCCAAATCTCTAAAAACAACAAATCAATGACTTTCAATTCTCCTCCGAATAACAAGAGTGTTGGAGTGACTCTTATAAAATCCTAATCCTATAACATGGAGTTTCTGATAATTTAAATGACTTAAAAAAAAGTTCATCCAATAACAAGAGACATTAAGAGACTCTCCAAAAATCTCTATGGACTAACAGTAGATTTGGAAACTCTCCGAAAGTTTTTTGAAACCTCATTTGACTACTCCCTGTAAAGGGGGGAAATAATAATGTATAGAATTCCCACATTTTACTTTTTGTTGGATGACTTGGAAGGATTGAAATTGTATAGTTTTTGTGGAAAGAAACAACTAGAGGGATGGAATTCTTTTTATTGTGGTGCGCTAATCTAGATACATTTTGTAAGATTCAAACTTTGTTGTTTTGGTGGTAGTCAATTCTGATTTTTAACTTTTAAATATGGGGAAGCTTCTGATAACATGGTTGGAATGATATTATCGTGATATGGTGACGCTATATTTTTTACAAAACCAAAACAACGATGAGAGTATTCCGAAAATAAAGCTCTATACTCCTACCAAAAAATGAGAGCATTCTGAAATACGAAACTTTATTATCCACATATTTTAATTTCAACCGTTAATCTTCAACGGCTAGTATTCAAAATGGTAGATGGTAATCTTATACGTCTTAACATGCACACATTTTTGATTGGAGTGTATGGATTTATAGGAAAAACATGACATCAAAAAAATCGGCTTTGATTTTATCGCAGTTTTGATTTTGTAAAAACACATGATGACACTATTTCATGGTAGTGTCTGTAGCGCCCCCAAAACTAGCAGCTGACTAATCCAAGTGATTAACTAAATAAAGAGGCACTAAGGATCTAAATCAATTACTTAAGCATTTAATTAAGAAAACTGCTACAAGACTTAACCCAGAAACTAGCCCCGCTCTGAAATATATATATACAAGAACTCATCTCAAATGATACATATATAATAGTCAGTTGGTTTACAAATAAAATATACAACATAATGAACATAGCCGAAGTTAACCAACTAACAGACTCAACTCCTCGAAGCTTCCGCTACGCAACTCTGATCTGTCTCTGAAACTGAAAGTGGGAATGAGTGAGCACATCATCCCTAAAAGGGGTGCCCAGTAGAAATAACATTTAACTTTTAAGTAATCATGCACAAGATTCGGAAAACAATACATGTTTTCCCAAACATTAAGAAGCGACCAAGTCACTGAAATAAACAAGCATGTATATGGAACAAACTCCTTCTTCAAACAATGTATATATTGGTGTCAACCAGTTCCACACCTATTAGGTAATATTGTGGTGTATCGCCCTATCCATTGCATAAAAGCTGAAAGTAAGTAGGTATAAATGTGAAGGAGCGTATCCTATATACCACAGGTGGAAATTCTTATTTCCCATAACAATTCATAAAGAGAAACAAACATTACAAGTCCTTCCAACCCATGGAAAGATTAACAAAATCAATAGAACTTTCGAAACTCAAAATTAAACAATGCATGAAATACACAATTAGACAATGCATGAGTTTGATAAACATAAATCTTTGTAAAAGAAAACAACAATGGTTACAAAAGAGTTAAATGTAAATTCCCACCTCTTTTGATGACAAGCCACGCCTACCTCGAGATCCACTGGTTCATCCTTTGAATCGATCGTTGTTAAATAGACTAACTGTTAAACATACGAGCACTCTAAGAGTTTAGCCAAAAGGCTCACACAAGTCTCATAACATAATTTCATACAAGTCTCTAGTTATAGACTAAGTGAACTATCTAATGGTTCTAATTCCATTTATGATTCTTACACTTCTTTCAATCTCTACTTTTAACATATCAAAGGTTTACTAATTCAATTGGGTTGTTTCTACAGTCCATTAAATATTTCTAATGAATATCTATAACTTTGTAAAAGGAACCAAAGGCTAATTCGCACCATAAGGGTCCAATTCATCAATTATAGGAAAAACTAGTCATAAGCCCAAGTCCACTAAACCAGCCCATTAACCTAAGGCATGGTCCATCCATATGAGTTAACTAACGGTCACTAACAGTCAACGTCTGTTCAGAGGGAGTCAACTAACAGTCAACGTCTAATCAAGGATCCCCTTCATCTGGAGCATGATCTTCATTAACATCAACTCCGCCAACGACCTACAACATATTCCATTTGAAGATATTAAAACATGTTCCAAAATAAAACACACCAATATATATATATGATTTTACATATTATTATACGTAAGTAACCATAAACCTGGAACCATTCTATGAATGAATCAATAAAGCTCGAATTGAAAAGATTTGATAATTTAAAAGTAATTAAGTTGAACAGATTAACAAATACATGCCGAACCTAATCTAAATCACTTAAATACAATTAAATTAATATTATTTAACGGAGTTCTTTTTTTTTTTTTAAATAACGGTCAAATGACCATAGTTCGGAAGGCATATTACAAATACCTTGAACTATATGTATATTTCAAAGACCCAATTATATATCTTCTAGTTCACTTTTGAGATATTCATTAACAGCCGAAACAGACTAGTTCGGAACACACATGATAAACATATATTTATGTTTGAAAAGCCAATCATATTAATTATCATTTAATGAAGTTCGCTAATAAAATAATGATTACTGAACGAATCATATATATTAGTTCGACAGAGAAATGACAAAAATAAGCCGAACTTGATCTAATTTACTTAGACAGAAATAAGTAATATTATATAATAGAGTTTGGTTTGAAATGTTACGTAAAGGTCGAATAATATTAGTTCGACAGATATATGACAGAAACATGCCGAACTAGATATAACCATTTATTTAAATATCACTTAACGAAGTTTTCTTTCAAAATAATCAATAAAGATCGTATCAAATTTGTACGAAACAGATCTAGCAAAAGAAGAGATGATGAACTTCATTACTATTACATAGAACCATTTAACGGTCTCAAATAAGTTCGGAGGGAAAAAATAAAAATAAACGAATATCAATTAACCAACATTGTGAATTACATTCGAGTATACAAATTTCTGATCCTACAAATAATGACTGAAAATCAGGTTTCCACCTTGACCATGAAAAACTTGAAGTTTCAACTAAGTAACATACTTACCTCATTATGAGGTCCGGATTCTTCATTCGACTCTTCTTGAGATGAGAAACCATGAAAAGATTTACCCATCCAAAAAATAATTCATCTCGGAATATTAGATTGTATAGACATAAAATAAAATTTTGCAATTGGTCTTCATCACTCTCATCCATCTCTTTAATTTCAATATAGTAGTCGAATGTTAGTTATTCGTCTCCCTAAACAATTGTTGTTTGAGATAGAAACCAAGAAGGAATGGGTGGGAGTCTAGGGTAATATAGCGAGTCATAGTAACTAGTTAAAAATATAATACCCCAAACAAATGTATTAACAGAAAGGATAAAATAGGAATACAAGATATGCAGTTAGGGGACACATATGAGGATTAGGACAACATCCCATTTGTTTAGATTAGATTATGTGTTGGTCCAGTAAATCTCCCGTCCTCAAATCAGGAAATTCAGGTAGGGGTGTGCAACGGACGGACGGACGGTTGTGGATTAGGGGTCACCCGTGTCCAATCACTCAAAGTTGCGGATATGGAAAATCAAACCTTGTCCGGCCCAATCACCCGCGGATTTCACGTCCGCTGATCAGCGGATGATACGGGCCGGATGCGGATTAACCGCGGATTTGGTCAAAATAAAATAAAATAATAAAACAAACAAAAAGATTTTGGTTTTCAGTAAGTTTGAAATTGTAGCGCTCTCTACTTCTATTCTTGAACTATTGCAAAACATGCTCTGCATCTCTTGGTATAGGAAATAATTTGTCCTTTGCTTGAAATTCACATGTGAGTGTTACGAACAAGGCAGCAGCAGCAGCAAAGTCCTTTGTTTGATCAGAGTCATTCTATAAGGTACCATTAGATTACGTATGATCATATTTTGAAATGGTCTGACTTGTAAGCTTTATTTCATTTCATACAATATTTATGTGTCCGTGGATTCTATTAGGCTGCATATACAGGAAGAGTTAACTTGATTTCTTCCAATTCAGATTTGAATAATTGGTGGAGGGAAAGATCCAGATATCTTTGGTGATTGATCCCTATTTATATTGCGGCTGAGAAGAAGAAATATCTAGGAAACAAGTTCGGCATCAATAAGATATCAAAATTTCTTTGTATCCTATGGTGCGGGTGAATCCGCGGATTTCAAAGTCCAATCGCAACCAAACCGCTAAAAGTGTGGATTTGAGAATCCCACCCGTGTCCGACCCATAAACCTTGCAATTGGGTTTCACCCGCAATTTTGCTTCTTTGTACCCTATGGTGCGGGTGAATCCGCGGATTTCAAAGTCCAACCGCAACCAAACCGCTAAAAGTGCGGATTTGAGAATCCCACCCGTGTTCGGCCCATAAACCTTGCGATTGGGTTTCACCCGCAATTTTGCGGGACGGATACGGATGAAATCCGCGGTTCCGGACTTTTTGCTCACCGTATGAATTAGGACTCAACTTTTAGTTTTATTTTGTAATGGGCTTAAGTGACCATATGTAGGCCCATCGCCAACTCTTGAATTAGAGTAAAACGACTTTGCAGATTCTGAGTAATTCGGCATATCATACGTGAATTATTCGCGAACTTTTCCGTATCATTCGTTCCAGAATAATACAGCCGAATTACTCCACTCCCGTACCTAGTACGCGTGTATTATGGGCTTAGCGAATAATTCGCGTTTTTAACGAATCCGCGAATCATTCGGACATTCGGTTCGCCAACTGGATTCGCCAACTGGATTGTAACTTTAGCCTAAGTATAGTTTGCAGCCCAACTATAGTTCCTAGCCCACCAACCAATACTCTCACAAGCCTAGTGTACTTCGCACCCCACAGATATTAGTCCTCTTTGGTTTGTTTTTGCAAAAATTGGAGTGGGGAGAGTCGAACTTACGACTTGTTGCCTACTAAACCAACCTTCAACCTTCAACCACTGCACCAGCCGCGTGTTGATTTTATAATATGGTATATTAAATATATATTGCATTTTTGATCACAAATCATACCCCTTAAAACATATTATTTTATTAATTAATGTTTGACGTATTTTTCATAACGAACTCAGACTAGTAAAACGAATTATACACATACGTATCACGTTCCGTACTACTGCCGAATCACGAATCGTTGACCGAATTTAATTTTTACGAATCCGTATAATACTCGTAAGTTTGCGGTTCCGTATGTATGCCGTATCCCGAATTGGTAACTTGGTTCTGCACTACTTCGTCTTCCCTTCTTTTGAAATTCCGGGGTTCTGCAGCTTCTGCTGTTTAGGGTTTTACTGCTAATACAGCGTTTCCGTACTTGAGGTTTGTCCTGTCTTTTGGTTCTTTAGTTCTCTTATGACGTAATCCCTTTTCAATCGTATTGAAGTAGTTGATGTAATTTCTTTGATCTGTTGAAGAATGTTTACAGAAAGGTTTTCAGTGTTTTTCTCATACTTGATTATTGAGGTATTGGTTAGTTGTCCCCAATGTTGCTTAAGGATAAAGCATCGCATCTTAATTATTAATCTTATTTGTGTCTTACTGAATAACTTTCAGATCAAAAGAGAAAATCTCTTAAGTAATTGGACGTTTTATTGTGATTTCAGCTTAGTAATTGTCTAGGGTGAAATTGTTTGAGCAATATGAGGATGAATAGTGTAAGAAATCTTCGAATTAGCTATACAAGTTATTTGGTATATATCATATATGGGAAACGGACCTAACCTAAACTAATTTTACCCATATGAGAATGGGGTTGGAGTTAGGCTACTTGTTTTATGAGCTTATGGCACCCAATTTACAATTTGTGAGTCCTTGTTTTGATTAACTATGTTGATAGTAGCTTGTATCGATTAATGAACCAGTCATCTAGGAGACGTAATGTTCTATTTATAGTGCTTTTTGTACCTTGTTTGCGCCTGAGCTGATATGAAATATTTGGTGTGTGTGTATAGAGGTGTTTAGGATCTCATCCCCTCATTTGCATGGTTCTGGTTGATAGTATGGTGCAAGTTGCATATGAATAGCATGGCTAATGTTCCAACAGTGCTTCGTTTACTTTATCCGTAGTTTAGTTCTCTCTGCAACACCCTAATTAGATATGGACTTTACTGATTTGCAGTTTGGTGTCAAACATGTTAAACATCAAGAACACTATTCTGAGGCATGTGAGAGTGGTGAACTCAACCCAATTCATGTCTGTGGTAGATAATGGAGGTATTCTTAACAAATTGGGAAGAACTATGTGTGTATCATCCGCACATAACAGCTCGGATAAACTGATGGATCGAGTGATTGGGATGGTTAAGAAATTTGGGGGAATTGATTCGGCCATGGTAAATGTTATCCTATTTGAACTTATTTCTTTAATTATTTGATGAAATTTTTTGGTTCAATGATGACTGTTGAAATGTTGAGATTGGAAAATTTTGTATCAGTAAACTACCTCACGAATGTTATTTACAGGTTACAGAGACAGCTAGTTTTCAAAAAGACTTGAGTCTTGACAGTTTAGATAGGACAGAACTTGTTATGGCTTTTGAGCAAGAATTTTCAATTGAAATTCCCGATGAGGTAGCGGATAAACTCAATTGTTGTGCGGATGTAGCCAAGTACATAGAATCTACAGCTGAGAAGAAGATCAAAGAGAATTGAGCTACTCAGAATTGTACTTCTTGTGTTTTGTTCTTAAACAACTTGAGATTGTTGAGTTCTTTGCTATTTTGTGCATGATAGGTGTTGTGAATGTTGGGGAAATAGAAAACATCTTGATAAGTTCAGTGATACTGATATTTGTTCTACCCATTTTCCATATTATATGTGGAGAACAAGGATAAGAAGATTTACAAATAGGGTTGTTGATCAATCTGCAACAAACTCACCATCACTGTATAACAATGCATATTGGTGTATTTAATAGTAGTATATCTACACATCTGGCACAGTTCACCTTTTTTTTTCTTCTTACAATATGTGAACTGGGATGCTTTCGGATTGAAACAGATGACATCCATCGGATTTTAATTTCTTTCCTCTATCTGAAACCTCTCCAAGAAGATTTTGCATTTGTTTTTCCACGTCTCTTTAAGCACACTCGCCATGGTTTTGATGGTTGCCTGAACGTCATGGTTCCAGCAGTATACATGCGGATGCTGTTACCGACTGATGCTAATCTTATTGCTTTTGGCTTTCTTAGAAGAAAATGGTGATGACTGCAGGGTGAGTTCTTGGGCAGACTCGTAACCCGAACAGTGCAAACTTTGTCCAAGTTTGGATGAGCATGCAGTTCTGAAGGAAGATCGATGATGAACTCTCCATACTCATCTGAGACCCCTTTTGCCTCACAATGTTTCTTCCTCTTGCCACCAGTTTTGCATGTAACAGCTACCGCTGCATCTGCAAAATCACAAACACACAAAGGTTTGTCAAACCATGATGATTGAAACATTTTTTTTTTCCTGGGTGTACTGGGGTGTAGACGTCGTGGCATTAATATCCGGCTGACATACCTACCTTCTCTGCGATTGAAGTTAACACATTTTTGGAAGTAATTGCTACGCATGAACTTAGTTTTGTAGATGGTTTGGCAACTGCTTAAGCTAAAGTCTAAAACAAACGATTTAGAACTTGAAGGGTAACTTCTTCTTTTTTTTCAGTTAGAAGGGTAGTTAGTCAATATACTGAAGTAGCTTTCAATCTCAACGTATGATTAACGTATAAACTCGCTCTCTCTACAATGGTAGAACTGTTAAATCATAGTTTTCTTTGAGGAAACACAAGTTCTGATAGAAACAGTTCACCTCTCTGTACACCAAACTCACTCGATATCTTTGTTTCTAACCTTACTCCTATATGAATGGGGATTTCTTTGTTGTTATATCAATTAATTCTAACTTCACTAATTACAAAATAAAACACTAATTACTTAATTAATTAGTCTAACATGCTGTTCAATCTCTTTCAGTTCTCTTACCATGATGCATATTAATATTTTTGAAGAACTACTTTATAAATATTCAAAAGATTCCAAACCAATGAACGAGAATGTTATATCCTTGCAGTAGTATATACAAACCTGCGATAGGCCATGAACGATCTTCATCTGCTTCACCTGGCAAACAAGCTCTACAAAGAACCGTACCACTTACTAAAACAGACGAGAGTTTGTCGTGCCCGTATCCTGCTAATTGCACCATTTCTAAGTGGTTAGACGATTCAAACAATGGGTTCTCTTGTCCGGCAACAGCTGAGTATTGAACAGACAATAAGAACAAGGAAAGCATGAATAGGAAGGAGTTCATTTTCTTGGTGTTTTTGTTAAAATATGTTGGAGTATTTTGAATACAATGGCAAGCTTGGAGTTGTGGTTTTATAAGGCAATTTAAGTAGGTAAATTGTCATCCACATCCCACTAATAAAATCCTTGATTTTGGATTAGGAAGTCAATTTTGCCCCACTCTAATATCCTTGTGTTTGGATTAGGAAGTCAATTTTGTGCAAAGTCAATGTAGAGTGAACTACTATTATGTTCTCTGATTTGGATGTATTATGTCTTGCTTATGTATTTGTTTAACCCACTTCTACAGTAGGTAAACGACTTCACAACATCTTTTCATTGAGATTGCTTACACTCTTCATATGACTTCTTGGAAAGAAAACTATCCATTACAATTTACAGTGAATTTTGGAAACGAATTACTAATATTACTCAAATTCATAAAAAGAAAATGTTTAGTAACTAATACACTTAAAGAAAGTGAAACTGATTAATCAGTTCCTAAACATTGAAGAGCGTATGATTTGAAGATCAAAGTACGTAGGGGACCATTAGTATTCAAATTGCTGGATAAGAGCCAAAATATTTTTGCGACCTTTGATGATGATACAAAGGTTAATATATATAATGCGCGCATGTACTATAGTAATATTCAATACGATTTTCTATAGAATTTGAGCACATTTCGTCAAGTGAACATGTGTCACCTATGCGGGATTCGAAACTTAATCTTGAACATGTGTCACCACGAGAGACTCGAAACTTAATCTTGATCTTACCTCGACCATATCCCATATGCACACCAACTTAGTCCAACAATTGATCGACTTTGCAAGCACACTCTATTCTAAAACTAAAAGTAATGCTTACCATTTGCTTCATGATTAATCATAATGCAACTGATATATTAATCTTCTAATCAAATGTGAAATGAAAAACAGTCCCAAGACAAAGATATGGTCCCCTACCTAGCTATTCCTAATGACTTCAACCAAAATACTAATCCAGGTTACATTTTCCTGCATCATCCGTCAGGCTTCAAATTTCAAAATCAATTCATCTCCAATATAGTTGATCAAGACAAGTTGTGCCAAGTTGTCTTCAATATCTACAGCAACAATAGTTACAGTTTAGGTTTAATGGGACATAGAGCCCCTTGTGCATTTGCTTGCCTCATTTGCCAACAAGTGGCATGAGTTTTGTCTTTTTATTCTATTTTATTTTGGTACCAAGCAGTAGTCATTTTCTTTTCCTTCCTTGTAATTTGATTTTTTTGATCGGTAAAAAATTTGGTGTTGGCGAGTTTCGAATTCAGGTAAAGAATTTGGTGTTGTTATGTTTCGAACTTAGATCACTAGTATCATCACCCAGTGATTTTATCACCGTACTACAGTGACACCGGCAAATATCATGATTTGTTCCTTATAATTTGATCTTGGCAATAGATCCAACAAGTGGCAACATCCTTCACTCATAGACTATCACAAGGGCATTTTTGTAATATTTGACATCATATTTTTTTCCTTGAGGGTACATGTATAAACTGTTCTGAGGGATGACCAAAGGTATCATAACTTCTCCATCTCTTGAATCTTGTATGATACAAGTAGGAAGGTGAGGTAGAGATGACTACCTAGTGTTGGTTGGTTGCCTAAATCTTTATCTTGAATATTTAAGTGCTCTAGTCTTAGGTAATATTGCATTAAACAACTTCTATTGATCTTCTTAAACAAGCTTTAGCTTGGGTTAGAAGAGAAATGACATCTCTAAGCTAACGCATGCTATCTTTCATTTTCTAGTCCAACAAATAACCCCCTTGCATCACTTTCTTTCTCTGCTCCATTTTCAAACCTTCCCCCAACAAACAACTCCATATCATCTTTTGCTGACAGTTAAACTTTAATTTATTTCTCAAGTCTAATCTCCAATTGTAGACAAATGTATGCAATTTGATTGAACAAGTCGATAGGAAATTGCAACTAAGTGTAGCCTAGTCGATCTCCCAAAATTTCCATAAAATATCCACTTACATAAAAGCAAAGTCAAGAACTCTCTATCTCTAAGCTCAGTCCACAACTCTCTCCAAAATCCACGTACCTCTCTCTTCGTAATCTCCAAAATCCACGTACCTCTCTCTTCATAAATTTGTGGAGTTGCAGATAATATCCAGGAAATATTTTGCAGGTCAGAAGAACAGAAAACATTTCTCGCATACTAGTATATACTAGTACCGAACCAAACATTTTTTATTACAAAACGACACCAAATGATTTTATCACCGGTACTCCGGTAAGCAAGTATGTACATATAACCAGTGGTAGGATTTATTCCTTCTCTCTCTTTTTTTATCCCGGCAATTAGTATGCTGATTTGTAAAATGTCGATGGAGCTGCAATAGGTGCATAACACTTGTGTGACTAGGTGCACCGCAGTTGGCAAAATCCATGAACACCTAGCCAACTTTCCTTAGGATCAGTATGGTACTATGGTCAGGGATGGAGCCAAGATTTATAGGTTGGGCTGTAAAACCTTGTTTTGAGGTACAAAATATTTTTTAGGGGTGCAAAAAGTAAATGTGGCTTGTAAACCGAAATTAGGCTTTGGAGCTAGCTGGAGTTGGGGTGCAAGTGCAAACCCCTATGCTGGGCTAGCTCTGCCCATGGCGTGAATCTATTTAGCCAAGTTCCTTGTTGACCTAGTTTCATTTTGTTTCTTGGTTTGGTGAGATTTTTTCTCTTTTTGTGCAGGCTTTCTGTACATATTTTCTTTCTTTTTTAATGCAAATCGTAGACTTTATATACAATCCCAATGGTTGAAATCATTCTGAAGTTCATATACACAAAATAATAACAAGTTACCAACTAATATATCTATTCACGAAGTGCATAGATAAACTATACTTGCGTAACTCCATATACCAAAACTTTATGAAACAATTAGTATGTCTTTCCTTGATAATTTGATCATAGTATAATGACCAAGTCACTGATACTAGAGACAAGTAAAAAAATTATACTTAGTATGTTATGTTTTCTACTGACTTGAAAGAACAAAGATATAAATAGAACAAGTAAAGTCGGATGCTATTAACCTCGAACTTAAGAATGATGTGTTCGTTGATGTCGATACGTCTTCAGGTTCTTCATGATTCATAAGAGCGAGCCTCAACATTTATATGTTCCTATTCTAACCTAATGAAGTTGACTCTAGTTATCAAATCAAGAAGCTTCGAGTTTTAGAACTAAAATATGACAACCAAACTTGACATACCAATGCTTGGTGAGTTCGATCGAGCAATTCTCTAATAAAATTGACTCTTAATAAAAAAGATTAATTAGAACTTGGCTTAGAAAGGAACAAATTAAAAACATCGGTTTACAAATATGACAATAAAATGGGTGTGGAAGAGGAAACATCCTTAAGTCACGTTTTTGAGGTTTTGTTCGCGAACCGTGGTTTTTGAATTTGGAAATATGGAAAAAAGAAAAGCTCAAGAACCTTTCTCTCCCCTAAATCCCGGAACCAACTTTTAGCCACACTTTTTCAACTTTAGTATTTCACTGATAACTTCTTCGTTATACTAAGGAATTGAATAATTCTTGGCTTGTCGGATTCGGATTTTCATTCACACATTACAATATAGGGACCTTTCCAAGTTCAATGGTTAATGAAGTCTAAGGTTCAATTCTCCTCAGGTGTACACATAAATTTACCATCGTAGGAATCGTTCCAAAGAGTGAGCACTTTGTTCCGAAAGATAGAAAGGTAGAATTAATAAGAGTTCCAAAAAAAAAATCAGTCGTCATATATCTTTATTGATGAAGTTCTCGTTGATATTTCCATATGTTTTGGGGTAAAAACTGATTCTGCTGTTTTTGGTAAATTTGGGTGTGTTGATGAGAAACGAATTCAAACCCTAAACAAATGTACTGCATAAGAGTACTTTTAGATTCGAGAGATCAATCTGTAAGACTCTGGCCTAAACCAAGAAATGGCCGTTCCAGATTCAATTCGGTCACAAAGTAAAGGAGAAGGGTTGATCTTAGGGAGGGAAGCGAAGAAGGTGTTTGAGATCAGATGTTGAATTATGAAGGTGTGGCTGTTTTATGACTTGTATCATAATATGGTTTCTGGCTAATTGTGTTGATAACCTTGTCCTTTGTTGAAATAGATTGAAAACCTATTTATACAAGTCATCGAGCGTACCCTGATCTCATAGGAAGTGGAGGCAGTTAAGTAGTGGGGTTGTGCGAAAGGTGGTGATCATAACGTTTCCATTATGAGGGAAGACTGGTAACCCTTTCACCTACTACTCTCTCTATTGTCCGTCATTTCTTGACAATTTCCCGTAATGGGCGCGTTGCACGCCGCACGCCGTAAACCACCAGACCAATACCCCAGTGAACATCCCCCATTTTGTGACACGTTTGATGTCTCGAGTATTTTGTAGGAAAATATGTACAACAGGCTTCTGAATGAGTCAAGTCATGAGACTCGCCGTTTGCAGTAGCATATAGTACTTTTAGGTCAAATAATAAAATTATTTGTGGAATCAGTATTCATAAAGCATCGTTTATAATTGATGCAAATGAAGCATCGCTTTTAAACAAACTGCTGAAAAATAATCGATGTGCAGGAAGCATCGTTGTTTTAGAGCTCGCCTAAATTAGTCGCGAGTTGAATGTCTTAAAAGTAGCGTGACCGGCCACCTTTTGGCGATCGTTTGAGAACCCTATGGGTGAGCTACCACTTGGTCGATCGGTCCCTGTGGAGGAGGGATGGCCGGTGATCACAGTATTACCCTGTTGGCCTCCTGAAAATAGATCTAAACCATCTGATTAGGCTAGCGAAGTTGGATGGACGAGATGATTTGCGGCAGTTGTCTACTGCCGTCGATTCAAATTAGGGTTTAGAAGCCGTGTGGTCAACCCTATTTTGGCTGATCCATTGAAAGCCCTGGGCGCTAGTTTGAGCAGGCCGATCGGCCTTATGAAAAGGCGGGTTTCCAGTGAGCATGCTAACATCTTTTGGGCCGCCTGAAATTGAATCTAAGCCACCCGCTTTGGCCGGCGAAGATGGATTGTTGTGATCGATTTGCGACAGTAACTCGTTGCCGCAAACGCAATTTAGGGTTTCCAAAGCAGCGTGTTCACCCTACTTTGGGCAAGCGATTCTATACACTCTTGGCTTGCCGTGGGCAAGTCGATCGGCCATGGGTGTAGCTGGATCGCCGTTGAACACGCCAGCACTTCTTTGATCGTTCGAAGGGAAATCCAAACCGTCCAACTAGGCTAGCTAAGTTTGGCGGACGTGATGAATTTTGAGACCGTTATAATCGGTCTTAGCTCGTTTGAGCTCTTTTTTAACAGCGCGATCACCCTGGTTCTGGATAACGGTCAGGGGTGTTGCGGATGAACTAGAGTAATATTGATCGGCTGGGATGCTAATGGTCCCGCCGGTGGGCATTATGGAGGTTGCCTAGTTCTGCTGGGAAGAGGCTAAGCTTGTCGAATTGTGTGGCCAAATCGTATGGCCGTGATTGCTCCTTAAGACTGTCATGGGCAGTCTAGGTTTTCCTTAAGGAATTTAAGCGCGTCGATCGTGCTAACTTTTAATCAAAAGTGCATTGACACGAAAATCTCTTTTCAGAGAGTGGTGCAGCCTGTGTGAGTGTTTTCATGCATATCTCAATACTGACACTTCGGGAGATTCGTGCTACTCCGCTGCGAGTGAACATTAATCGTCATGTCATGCCAATATTGAGAGTTCAGCTGGGGAACATAGCATAGGAAAATACTAAGTGGGCAATGCATTTGTGAATAATGCTGGTGGAAAATAAAATTCATAGAATATTTGGGATTGTTGCTATATGCACCATTCTGAAAGAATTTTATGTATATATATACAAATATATTGAATTGCTCAATACATCTGTGAGCGAAGAGGTTTATGCACTCATAACTTTCAGATGGCTTTTGTTCCTTTGCGGGATGACAGCGTATTATATTAAGGGTTTTACGATTTTACCCTTGGACTAAAAACCACCATCAACACCATATGATCTTGAGTCTTCAATCTTCAATGGTTATTGGGTGATTACTGATACTCAACAACCTAACTTTAATCCTAGTCTAAGACTGAGATATACTACTATAAATAAATATATAGTTTTGGTCAACTAACTTTAATGACAAGCTTAACATACCAACACTTGTGAGTTCGACCAATCAATGCTCTAACATGAATTTTTGCTTAATTTGAAACAAGCAATTACCGATATTTGTTTTTTATTTGCAAGTTGGTTGGGAATGAACCCGGCCATGCTAAAATCACTTGAAGATCCTCCTCGTGAATATTTCTCAATATTTTTGCAGTTGGCCCATACCTTTGAATTTTGCGGATTAGAAGCATCGAGATTTGAATTTGAATTTGGAGAGGGATCGCAATAGGTATTGCCAATATGCAATTGGTCAGTTGAATCTGGAACCGGGATGAGATTCATGAGAATTGGATGTACCATGACGGTATGGGGATTTAGCTTGCAATTTTTTGCCTATCATCCAATAAAGCTGGATTATACTTGTTTAACGATTTTAGGATGTTGTAATAACTTTCGCATCCGAAATTTTGTCATGTTTTCCGTATCAATCCTCTTTACACTTTCGTTCCAACATTTGCAAAAACAATTACCTACTTAAAAAATTAAAACTTGACAAAAAATTGTAATTGTTCATACCACATCAAAATCACTTTCACCACTCTTTCTAGATCGATTGGCTTGTATGATCGCAACAACATATAAGGCTATTTGTTTATAGGTCGACCTGACAACCCTATAGGGTCACGTTTTTTTTTAGGATTAGTGTTTCTTCACTGAATTTCTCAGATAAATTATCCCAAAAGCCAAGTCCTTGATGTTATGCGCCATTAACAGAATCTAGTGTGAAATGTACTTATTCCGCAACTTGGTTCATCTTCTTCTATAAGAAACTTTGAATCCTGAACTTTATTATTAGTTTGAGAAGCTTGGCAAGCATAAGACATGCTAGTGTGAAGTGAGGTAGGCAAGAAATTTGTGTGAGAATTGAGTGGTAGAGAGGTGTAATTTGAAATGAGTTTATATGAGATATTTGTAAAAGCTTGAATAAGAATCGTTGTATCAAATATCCGTTAGCAGCTTGATGATCGCCGAGGGGCAAAGACGACCCCCACAGAGCGGCAGAGACCATGCCACACTACATATTCTTTTCCGCTTGGTAGATACTTTTCATGATTCGTAAACTTGCAAATTTTCTAGTTTGCCAAGTGAGTTTGATGGTTTAGCAAGTCCTAAAGGTATTTCATCTCTCTAAATAGTCAACAAACCTTCTAATTTTTTAAAATGTTCATATTATCTTTTTAAAAGAACTCGTAACCTATCAGAACCATGTTTAACAACCTGGTCGCGGAAACTGGAATAAATTTCTCGAGCTCGTATGTGAAGAAGAAGAAGATTGACCCGGTTAAAATTAGTGGTCTATTTGGTAGTTTTTCAATATAATTCATGACAATCCTGAATACATGCGCGACTGTCTTTAGCAAGTTTTCAAGAAACACGACATCCTATGGTAATATTGTAAGGACAAAAAGGTTGCTCTAGTGATATTTATTCTTTTTGAGGGTGCCTCCATAATCTCCTTAAAACTAGTTGTGGTTTCCTCTAGTAGTTTGCTATTTTTGAAGATTTTGGCATCTATGATCGTTCTAATTGGCCCTTTGATATTTTCTCATTTCCTTGCACAATTGAGTCTCATTTCACTCCTTTAGGATAATTCCACCTAATCAAAGACAAATAAAAGGAAATAAGAGTAATATATAATAATTTACAAGATAATTAGCAAATACTAGTACTATGAATTTGAAACTAAAATTATACTCCCCATGTCCCTCAAATACAGGAGGAGAATGTTAAATCTCTTATATTAATAAAAATGCTTGGTTTTTATAAATATCCATTTTTTTTTCTTCAGTTTTTACCCTTCGTCTTATTCTCAATACAGTTGTTACCCATACATCATAAATAAGGGTGTATATTGTTAGAGCATAGCTCGGTTGAACCCACCAAGCGTTGGTATGTCAAGTTTGGTTGTCATATTTTAGTGAATCAAAACTCATTTAAAGAGTCGCTTGATTATATACTAGAGTCAACTTCGTATAGGTTAGCTTGAAAGTATTAGGATATAAGACCTACAAGTATTACATGAAGACTTGAAGAATGTGAAGAAGTATGGAGCTACAACGACAACATCATCCTTCCTCTTGAGGTTAGTAATATTTGACTTGAACTGTTTCATTCCCTAACGTATCATTCAAGTCGTGCATATTGAAAACATAACTGCGAAGCTGTGTATGATACTCTAGTTAGACATAGTATTAGGGAATACAATACGAAGTTTATTGCTTAACCATTAAACTTTGTATATAAGACATCGACATAATCGTATGAATGTTATTGTGATTATGTATGGGTATGAGTGAAGTAAGTTCATAAACTTACTAGGAAATCGCTAGTAAACAATGTTGTACATTCGTTTAAAGGAAGTAAGTTCATAAACTTGTTTTGTGAATCGAAAGGGAAATCGCTAGGCTAATTGGTATTGTTATTCATTGCAAATCTATTTTCAATTACCAATATGTGTGTTTAGTATAACCGCTCATAAACTTGTTTATGTATCTTAGTAAAACTATTCACAAGGCCTGACTTATGTATTGGTATGATTTTTATTAGTTAAACCGATCTTAAGTAATCACTCAAGATGGTATGATCGATGCCTTGTAAATAGCAACTTTTATCTGGCAATTGGGGAACCGATCCTAGTAAGAGGTGCAACAAATTTACAAGAGGGGAATCGATCCCTGTAAGAGGTGCAACACGTTTTTAGTAGATGGGGGAACCGATCCTATGAACATGTGCAACAAGTTTGTAGTTTTTGGGGAACCGATCCTATGGACATGTGCAACCGAATACAGGTAGTTACAAAAAGTTATGGGGAACCGATCCTAGTACCTAGTTAACCGAATTTTGGTAACTAGCGTGACTATGCACAGTACTCACATGGAGGTAGAACCGAACTTGTTTTGGTAGAACCCTGAAACCCATGATTGGTGATTTGATAGGATAATCAATCACATAGTTCTTGGAATTCAGACAAACCAATTCTAAACTTGTTTGGAAGTGTGGCAAATCGTTTCCAAGATTGTAAGTATGAAAAAGGACTTGCAAAGTAAAGATGTCGACATACTTTGAACATGTGCAGTAACTCTTATCATTAATTGTTCAAAGATATTCCTTAATAGCTAAAGGAGAATCCCAAGATCGAAATAAATTGAGAATTTTTTAATTAAGGTTTCTTAGTTTTTTTATGCTATTTAATCTCCAACAATTAAATGCATATCTTTAGAAAATAATAATTAGTAATGTGCATTTACTGATTATAGATTTTTCTATTGGGATTT
>JAJJMB010016199.1:762687-795541 GCA_023531105.1 Papaver atlanticum
GGTTTCCTCGTTAACAAAATCTTGTTGTGTCATTTACTTTTATAATCTGTAATTATAATTGTGTTTATTATAATTTAAGGTAAATTGGATAAATTTTAATTCCTATTTTACTTGATAGACAATCCCTAGAGTTTGGTTAAGTCCGAACCTATTATCAAGTAAACATACTTCGTTGTTGTATTGTCTCGATCTCGTATCCATAGACAATCACATGAAGTGTGAACCGATTAGTTTTATTGTCTCGACTTAGTCCATAGACAATCACTTTCGGAAAAGGACTTATAGGTGGATTTTTGTTAGATTGAGGTATATTTGGGTACCCTCGCCTTTTCATATATGTCAAAAGGTAACTTGGAATTAAAAGTCCACTTATTTAATGAGATAAGTGTTAGAGCACTGCTCGGTCAAACTCGCAAGCGTTTCTATCTCAAGCTTGTTTGTCAAGTTTAGTTGCCAAAACTATAAGTCTTGATTTCTAGTCTACTTATAGCTAAGTCTCGGACTAGGATAGAAAGTGTAGTTGAGCTCTAGACTCCACGGCGTTCATCATGCAAAGACGAATAACTACTCAAGAAAATGGTGGATCTTCATCGACTAAAAGGTATGTGGAGACTTGAACTTATCTATCACTCAAAAGTCTATCTACTCTATCTCCTATCATGAGACAAAAGTCATATTGCTATATAGACTTCGATTATACACATTTTCTATTTCGAGCCGAGTTTATCTCGCTTATGTATTTCTCGAAATATGTGTTGGTAAGCTTTCGCTTTGGCCAAGTTCATCTTTACAAGTGACGAAAGTCATGTTGATTATTTCAATATCTTGAAAATTATTTTGATGAAAAATAGTGTGTGAATAACCTCTATTTAACATCCTCTAAGAATGTTTCAATGATTGAAATGAGAGTTTAGAATATATAACCTTGAATGGATATAAACATTGTATGTGAACTAATACGTGTGTAAGTCCAAAATCCTTGAACCAAAGTATGCGTACTTTGCTGCTCAGGATAATCGGAACTAAAGTCCGCGTACTGCCGGAAGTTCACGTCCCGTGAATTTTCTGTTGGAGTTTGTGAACTGAAAAAAAACTCAATCCGAATACTTAAGTATGTGTACCGGTATGCGTACTTGAGTGGGTTATTTTCTAAAAACGGTTTATTCGTGAACTTAAACTTATATAAACTAAGGAATGCATATTTGCAAACCATGGCTATAAAGTTCATGAATCGATTCGAGTGAATCAAAATCGTTTTTTCTTCGATTGTGTCTTGTATACTTCTATGAGATCTAAGCAATTGAACTCTCTAACTAGTTCTTTTGAGTCATTTTAACAAGTTATGGTGAAGATGAATAAGGTTGATATGAAAGTGCTCATATGGCTAACCCTTTGGTTGACAACTGTTGAACCAACTAGGTGTACACGTTTAGGTACGGTTACACAAACCTAAATGAACGAGCATTTCATTTGTGTATAACAAGCTAAGTTCGATCTAACGGTTGAAAGATATTAGCTTGAATCTAAACAGGTTTTAATCTAACAGTGAATATTGAATGCTTTGTTACCAAGGTAACTTAGATTGCAAACCCTGATTTGAAGACTATATAAAGGAGAACTCTAGCAATTGGGAAAGTTAATCCCCACACCTCCTATGTGATACTAGTTGTATAAGCTAGAGTCGATTCTCCTTTAACCTTAGGTTTCTACCGAGACCCTGTAGGTTAATGACTTAAAGACTTCATTGGGATTGTGAAGCCAGACCCAACTATTGTCTTTGTAGTTGCGTGATCTGATCTTGTTGTTTCTATCGTATTGAGTACAATTGTAAATTGGTTCGAGATTAATTTCTCTGATAGTAAAGATAGAAAAGTAGTCACAAACATCTTCGTCTCATCGTTTGTGATTCCGTAATATCTTGTTTCGCTAGTCGATTAAGATTATTATTGGTTGATTGATAATTCTAGGATGTTCTTCGGGAATATAAGTCCGGGTTATCGATTGGTTCCTGTTCACCATGATTTATCAAAATACGGAACAAAACTTGTAGGTATTTCTGTGGGAGATAGATTTATCTATTCCTGTAGACTTTTCTGTGTAATACAGATTTGTTTATTAAAGTCTTCGACTTTGGGTCGTAGCAACTCTTAGTTGTTGGTGAGATCAGCTAAGGGAATCAAGTGCGTAGTATCCTGCTGGGATCAGAGACGTAAGGAGCGCAACTGTACCTTGGATCAGCGTGAGATTTATTGGGATTCAACTACAGTCAAGACCGAAGTTAGTTTGTAGAAGGCGAGTATCTGTAGCGGCTTAATACAATGTGTGTTAAATCTGGACTAGGTCCCGGGGGTTTTCTGCATTTGCGGTTTCCTCGATAACAAAACTTATGGTGTCTGTGTTATTTCTTTTCCGCATTATATTTTGTTATATAATTGAAATATCACAGGTTGTGCGTTAAATCGATCAATTGGTAAATCCAACCTTTGGTTGTTGATTGAAATTTATCGATACTTGAACATTGGTCTTTGGTACCGTTCAAGTTAATTTCTCTTGTATTCAATTAGACTCACAGATTTCTATTTGTTTGAGTAAGTATTGAATCGAGAAATTGAGATATAACTCCTTGATATACTTTTTATTAAGATTGAATCTGACTGTCTAGTTGATTCTCTTAAAAGTATATTGGAGTTAGTCCATACAGATTGCTAAGCGAATTATTGGTATCAGAGAAGGCAAACACGTTTAAGACCTTATAAGTCTGTGTTTGTAGCGATCTGACTCTATGGGCGGCTGTAATATCTCTGATAAACGCGTCACCAAAAACAAAAGTTATGTTTCAACTATATCTATTAAAGAGAAAGATTCTTCAATCTCAAATATAGATTAACCTAGTGTTCTGACGAAACAGACTGACACTGACATGTGTTATCCCGATTACCCTTCAAAAGAGTCTATCTCCAATGAAAGGGAAACAGCTGAAGAGAGTGAACTGATTCTAAAACTTTTTAGAATCCAAGATGATAGATTTAATCGGTTGAAAAACAATGCCAATGTTTTTCTCGGTGTAGTGAGAGATTATGATTCCAAAAATGTTGAAGTTCAGTCTTCATGTATCTTACTTGAGGCAAGCCTCAAAAAGGATGCTTTGGAAATTGAACATCGCTTGAGTAAACTCTCGATTCAAGGATGTTCCAAAAAATCCTCTACACCATCTACTTCCAATGCAACTGAGAAAGTTCCAATTCCAGAAGTAAAATCAGAATTCCCTTCTATTGGAAAAGATGTACCTATAGCCTCTTCTAATCAAGGATGTTGCACATCACATGGAAGGAAGAAATCTCCAAATGATGATGTTAAGACGGTACCTTCTAATCACTCTTATGATCAGAAAGTATGTCTCTTTTGTGATTCAAAAGGGCATGTTAAGCAAAAGAGAAACTCTAGGTTGAATAACAATTCCATTGTTCAACTTCAACACACCTTAGACTTAATCCTCAAAGGTGTAACTGACATTCGTATGTCTAAACCAATTGGTTTCAGTACTTACCCTGTGTATTCTACCAGGAAAGTCAGTTTTATGAGTTCCTTAAATGCTCAGAAGCATAACAGACGTCTCAACAAAAATCGTCTAAGAAGAAATCAGGAATTTTCTTCTGTCAAAAAGGGAGATAATGTTACTTTTGATGTGAACAGAGTGTCAGGAGAAGGGAGAAAAAATGATGATATGAGAAATAACCTAAAGGTGATAATTGAAGGTTATAAAGAAATCGTCAACAGGCTGTCAACCGCCTCTAGTCAAAATTCTTCTGGTAAGAACTCCAACTATGTCTCATATTTTGATGACAGTAAGTTCTATGATAATTTCTCACATCAAAAGAGATTCTTTCCTAGATTTGAAAGGAAAAAGAGACTCAACCATGAACATCGTTCATTTAATGAGCTGAGAGCTCATTCTTTTGGTAATTAATCACAAGGGTTGAGAACTTACTCATAAAAATCCTGTTTAGTAAGTTGTGTTAATAATCAGGTATACTTCTGTCAAAAATTGTTTTCTGTTTAGTTGAGCTATTCTCTTATCGTTTATAGCTAAACTATTGTCTGCAGACAACTTTGCTTAAGTATTGACTATGTCTGAAGATGTTCTTCGTTTTTCCTTCTTGTTTTCGAAGATGTTTTTCTTTGCAACTAAGTTTCCTGCTACTCTTGTGCTCTAATTTAGACATAGAAATTATTGAGCCAAAAATTTTGTGAAAATATTCACGTAGCAAAATTTTCTTAGTCATGTCATAAGGGTGCAACCCTTGTTTGTTTTTGTTTTTGGGTCAAGTTGTATTCGTACGAGTGTCAGTGTTACTGTCACGAATCAATTTTGGAAACCCTAAAAGTTACCTTCCCTAAGAAGCCATTTAAATACCAAACCCCTTGAGTCACGTACGCATACTCTGGGTTATTTTGTGATTTGTCAAGAATGTCTTCTTATAGCTCTAGCGGTTTTGCAAGAGGTTTTCTTGATATAGGTATTGGTTTCGAGTCCAAAGGAAGGAAGAAAAGAACCCTAGTAGAAGATGATCATCCTAATGCCTCATGTTACTATGCCTATACACATCAGGATGTTGAGAATGAGGATATGGTTTCTGTTGAAGTGGTTCATGATTTTCTTAAATATTTTGAGGAAGCAAAACTGCAGCTCGTTGATACTTTGAAGAGTCTTGATGTGTTAAGAACTGAGTTGAAAAAGGTTACTTTTAACCTTGGTCTCATAAAGACACATGTTAAAGATCTTCTCAATGAGGATATCTTCTCTGAAGAAGCAGTAGATGCTGTCAATCACAAGCTCAAAGACTTCAAGGCTCGTGAGGATTCCGAAACGTCTATGTTATTTCAGTTCATGTTCGGCTTTGGTGATTTAGGAGTCTGTCCTTGTTCATTAGCTTGTTGATTTTATTTTTCCTAGGAAAACTTCTTATGAGAATTTTATTCTTGTGTTTTTAAGAAGAATAACTAGAGTTTGGAATAGCCATTATTGTGATTACACATAGCTATGTCCAACGTTTTTCATCTTCAATGTTTTTAGATTTATTTATTTAAATTCTAAAGTTTGTTTGGAAGATGATTTTGCAGTATTAATCTTTATGGTTTTATATATTGCAACTTGTTATGGGATATGTGTGTTTGCGTCCGTGAACTATGATTGTCCCATATGTGTTCAAAAGTTAAGTCCTTCGTATGTCGATATGCAAGTATTGATAAAAGAATGAATGGACTTTTGACAAACAAAAGTTAAGCCTTTTATGTCATTATGCAAATATTGATGGAAGAAAGGATGAGCTTTTGTTTACGAAGATTAAGTCTATTGAATGTCATTATGCAAATAGTGATGAAAGATAGAATGAATCTTTGTTTATTCCGCAGTGTTGATCTTCCCTGATCCATATTTTTATGTATATACTGTGAGGCTCCGTAAGTTCTCTTATGTTGAGCATTTCCGATTAAATTAATCATGGGTTCTCTTGTGGTTAATTTAATTGAGTATTTTGGATACAAATTCATATTCTTATGTGATTTGTTGTTATCCAAAGAAATCCTTCTTTTCTTGTGAAAGAAATGTCGCTCTTGTTGTTCTTTCAGGAATGACATTTTATGGGGGAAAGTTCTTAATTGAACTTGTGCTTAATTGCCAAATCTTTGTGGGGAGTGCGGCTGTGGAATATTATAGGGTTTATCTTGTATCTTTATAAACTCCTTGATGAATGCATTTAGTTTCGGCTATATGATTGCATCTAAAAGGTTGATATGTGCTTTCTTTTGGTCATGAAATGTCTCTATGGAAATTTCATTAGGATCCCACTAGTTTTCGTACCTTTGCCAATTTTATTGACAAAAAGGGGGAGAATTAATGTGTAGTTCACACTACAAATACATATGGTTTTCGGATCATTATGTAAGGGGGGGTGGTTTCCATGTGAGATGGAGTATTGACTAAGGGGGAGTGATACATATCACCATAGTATTGTTGTCAAAGTTGTGATACAATTGAACTTTGATGCTGTGTAATGATACTATGACACTGTGTAACAATGATTGAGAGCTTTTGTTTTCTCATTTTTATGGCTACGGATTTTCAATAACGATGATGCTGAACTTTCAACCTTTGGAATCATTAGAGTACTTGGAAGTGACGAAGATTTCGAGTAATGTTGAAGAACCAAGGAGATCATGCATGTGGAAGAGAAGCTGCAAAGTTTATTTATTTTGTATTCCATATGTATTGTTAGAGCACTGCTCGGTCGAACTCGCAAGCGTTGTTATCTCAAGCTTGTTTGTCAAGTTTAGTTGCCAAAACTATAAGTCTTGATTTCTAGTCTACTTATAGCTAAGTCTCGGACTAGGATAGAAAGTGTAGTTGAGCTCTAGACTCCACGGCGTTCATCATGCAAAGACGAAGAACTACTCAAGGAACTGGTGGATCTACATCGACTAAAAGGTATGTGGAGACTTGAACTTATCTATCACTCAAAAGTCTATCTACTCTATCTCCTATTTGAGACAAAAGTCGTATTGCTATATAGAATTTGATTATACACATTTTCTATTTCGAGCTGAGTTTAGCTCGCTTATCTATTTCTCGAAATATGTGTTGGTAAGCTTTCGCTTTGGCCAAGTTCATCTTTACAAGTGACGAAAGTCATGTTGATTATTTTAATATCTTGAAAATTGCTTTGATGAAAAATAATATGTGAATAACCTCTATTTAACATCCTCTAAGAATGTTTCAATGATTGAAATTAGAGTTTAGAATATATAACCTTGAATATAAACATTGTATGTGAACTCATACGTGTGTAAGTCCAAAATCATTGAACCAAAGTATGCGTACTTTGCTGCTCCGGATAACCGGAACTAAATTCCGCGTACCCGTACGCGTACTGCCGGAAGTTTGCGTCCCGTGAATTTCTGCTGGAGTTTGTGAACTGAAAACAAACTCAATCCGGGTACTTAAATATGCGTACCGGTATGCGTACTTGAGTGGGTTATTTTCTAAAAACGGTTTATTCGTGAACTTAACTTATATAAACTAAGGAATGCATATTTGCAAACTGTGGCTATAAAGTTCATGAATCGATTCGAGTGAATCAAAATCGTTTTTGCTTCGATTGTGTCTTATTTACTTCTATGAGATCTAAGCAATTGAACAACTCTTTAACTAGTTCTTTTGAGTCATTTGAACTAGTTATGGGGAAGATGAATAAGGTTGATATGAAAGTGCTCATATGGCTAACCCTTTGGTTAACTACTGTTGAACTAACTAGGTGTACACGTTTAGGTACGGTTACACAAACCTAAATGAACGTGCATTTCATTTGTTTATAACAAGCTAAGTTCGATCTAACGGTAGAGTCGATTCTCCTTTAATCTTAGGTTTCTACCGAGACCCTGTAGGTTAGGTTAACGACTTAAAGACTTCATTGGGATTGTGAAGCCATGCCCAACTATTCTCTTTGTAGTTGCGTGATATGATCTTGCTGTTTCTATCGTATTGAGTACAATTGTAAAATTGGCTCGAGATTAATTTCTGTGATAGGCAAGACTGAAAAGTAGTAACAAACATCTTCGTCTCATCGTTTGTGATTCCACAATATCTTGTTTCGCTAGTCGATTAAAATTATTGTGAGGTGATTGATAATTCTAGGCTGTTCTTCGGGAATATAAGTCCGGGTTATCGATTGGTTCCTGTTCACCTTGATTTATCAAAAGACGAAACAAAACTTGTAGGTATTTCTGTGGGAGACAGATTTATCTATTCCTGTAGACTTTTCTGTGTGATACAAATTTGTTTATTAAAGTCTTCGACTTTGGGTCGTAGCAAATCTTAGTTGTGGGTGAGATCAGCTAAGGGAATCAAGTGCATAGTATCCTGCTGGGATCAGAGACGTGAAGAGCGCAACTGTACCTTGGATCAGTGTGAGATTGATTGGGGTTCAACTACAATCCAGATCGAAGTTAGTTTGTAGTAGGCTAGTATCTGTGGCGGCTTAATACAGTGTGTGTTCAATCTGGACTAGGTCCCGGGGTTTTTCTACGTTTGCGGTTTCCTCATTAACAAAACTTCTAGTGTCTATGTTATTTCTTTTTCGCATTATATTTTTATTATATAATTGAAATATCATAGGTTGTGCGTTGAATCAATCAATTGAGAAATCCGACCTATGGTTGTTGATTGAAATTGATTGATACTTGAACATTGGTCTTTGGTACCGTTCAAGTTAATTTCTCTTGTATTCAATTAGACTCGCTGATTTCTATTTTCTTGAGTAAGGATTGAATCGAGAAATTGAGATATAACTCTTTGATATACTTTTTATTAAGATTGAGTCTGACTGTCTAGTTGATTCTCTTAAAAGTATATTGGAGTTAGTCCATACAGATTGCTAAGCGAATTATTGGGTGAGGTTGTTGTACCTCGCTTTTTCAATAAGGAAATCCAAAATTCCACATTTATAATAAGGATGGAGGGAGTATAAAAATATGCACTTATCACCTTGTTTTTTTGGTGCACATATTATAGTTGTGCAGCCATTTCACGAAGAGGAGATTAGAAATGTCGTAAATCATTTTGGCTTTAATAAATCCCCGAGACCTGATGGGTACATTATGGAATTCTTCAAGGCAAATCAGGATATTATTAACCTGAACTTGTGATTGTCTTCAGAGAATTCCACACTATAGGCTCTCTAAATTGGAGATTAAATTGTACAAATATCATTCTAATTTGAGATGGTTAATAGAAAATTCAGATTTTGAAAAAGTATTCTTCTTGCTTTTGAGATGGTTATTGGTATTAAGGTGATTTTCAAGAAAAGTTACTAATGGATTAAGTTGATTCTCGGCTTGGGGACTCTTGTGCATGCTTTGATTTTGGATATTTCATAGGGTGTTTTCTTTTGAGTTTTCTTGGAATTTTAGAAATTTAGAAATTTTTATCTTGGAAACTGTTATACTTCAGAAATTTCAGAAGAGACTTAGTAGTTAGAAAGAATGTAACTAACTAAAGATGGACCAGATCATGAGATAGTTTTTATATGGATCTTCTAAATTCTAATAAGAAGAGAGGTTGGTTGGATGAAAAAAATTGCTTACTTAAAAGAAAAAGAGGCGGAGTAAAGAACTTCATTCTAAGTGGTGTTGGAAATATAAAGTTAAGAAAACTGTCTTATTTGAGAGTTGTCATTTAATAGAATTTTGGTAATAATATGCATGACTTACTTCCAAATGATTTTAAGTAGTATGTGGGAAAGAGTTTACGGTCTGGCATCCTCAAATCCAAGCATGTAATTCATCAAGACACTTCATTCCATGTACAGAGTGTTAACAGAGTTCTCTTTTGGCAAGATAAATGGGTAGGGGCGATATTCTAGCTAAGTTTATTTCCTTCTCTTTATAGGATCTCAAGAAACAAATTTTACTCCTTAAGAGAGATGATTGTATACAGTAATGTAATTGCTGCATTGAAACTTAATTTTGCAACACTTAAATCTGATAAAGTGGAAATAACATCTGAAATTCTTCATTATATTGACAACCAATGGTGGTGGGTTTTAGAGATAATTTCTTGACTAGGATTCCTTGCAATTCTTCTTCTATCAGATCCTGTTATAAGGTATCCTCATGCTCCTTCATAAGTGTATTTTGGTACCTAAGAATTTGTCAGAAAGTCTCTTTCTTCACTTGGTTCTTATGGTATATGCAACTCCTGCTTTGGATTCTCTCATAAATCCATTTACTTTTAATAGTTGCATATTATGTACGTAGGAAAACTGCTAAGACAAATACACATCTTTTCTGCAGTACTGTGAGACAAAAACTGCGGAACTTTTTCTTTGCTAGTTTCAAGTTAATATAGGAGTTTAGATAAGATGTCAGGTCCACTATTTGGGAATGGAACAGAAAAAAGGTAAACTCTTTGAAAAGTAAGTTGTGGAGTTTGATTACATTCGCTATTTGATGGCAAATATGGAATAAGCAGAACAGGTCACAAAAAATTGTTTCCAGCCAAATACAAAAATAATGACCAACTGCTTGATTAAATGAAGTTTTTGTTATACAATTGGTCCATTGGTACCAACATTTTTCAACAACATTTCTCTGGGTATGGTTCTTCACAATTGGGATGCAATGTTGGGTCCTTTTCAGGCTGTATTTTTTTTTTTTTTTTTTTTTTTTTTGATAAACAAGGAACCTTTTTATTAATGGGATTTCAAGGTTACAATGAGTTTAATATCAAAAATAAGAGAATACAAAGTAACAAGAACATACCGTAAGAGTACAATACCGAGAAATCCGACAAGAGAAAGAGAAGGATTACCGGAGTAAGACAAATACAAGTATGAATAAGATCCGATTAAATCAGAAGAAGAATGGTTTTTATCGGAATTAAATTCCAACCATTTAGTTTGTTTTTCTTCTTTAGAAAGAAATGCTCCTAAAGTAGGAGTGATTTGCTCAAATCTCTTATAGCTAGTGATGAAGCTTCCGTCGTCAAAAAGACCACCTTTGGAGATTCCGTCGCCGGATAAGTTGATGATGAAGATTCCGTCATCGGAGGCAACCAAGATGAAGATTTCGTCGTTGGAGAGCATGGAGAGCACCACTATTGATCTTAAAACCCAACCCAATAACCAAGAATCGCCATTAAAGCGAAGATAAACCTCAAAAGAATAGATAAAACCACCAAAATGGTGTAGATAAGTAGAAAACATAATAAAAACCAAATTAATCTACTAACTAACCTAGAAAGCAAGGAAAAATGAAGAAGTCTGTTAAGATCTAGTTCAAAAATGGACTAGATCAGAGCAGAGAAGGGTTGTTTTTGATGATTTTGTTGAAGAATAAAGAAGGAGCGAGAGAGAGGAGAGAGAGAAATGTTTTACAGTTGGCTGTATTTTTTTCATTTGTTTTGTATATTGTTGTTTTTATGTTTTGAATGTATGACTAGTTAGTCTGTTTGCTACATTATGATTGTTGTCTTCTTGTTTACTCCGTTAGATGAAAAAAACAAAAAAAAACTAAACTTTAGTTTTCTTCTCTAGAGGGTGCACGCCAACAAATGAAAATCTCTCTTTCTCTGCGAATCGGGCAATTAAACCTATGTCAACTCAATCAAAGAAAATTTAGTCACTTCTAAAAAAAATCTCCATGAATCTCAAATCCTTTCACCGTTCTATGATTTAGTTTTTAAATAATCATTCATGATTAATTGTTGTTGTGATTGGATCTGGCATTTTTTTATTTTAAACTTAAAATTATCTTACTGAGTTTTCTGTTTTCATGACTAACTAATCATTTTTGTTTCTTAGTATTTTGGAGATTTCAATCCATAATGGTGGCTGATTCTTATCCCAGTGTTGGCGTTTGCGTTTGTAGTATATGTTCCGATGCTTGATGAAGCTACTAAAATCATAGTTATCATCATTCTTGGTTGGAAGAAAACATAATCGGTCTGGTTAAGCAAAAATCACTCATCTGAATCGTTCAAAAGGTATCAACATCCTCAATCACGAGTCAACCGCATGTGTTACAATCCAAAATTCAGTTACAAATCCAGATTTAAATTTACTTCCCTTCTTCTTTATTTGTTGAATTTTTCAAAAGATATTTTAGTCAACAAATCTTATAGAATTATATGGAATATTACAAATACCAAAAATATCGAAAACCAAATTCGGATTACGACACACCTATCTTTCATGGCCGATATACTTATAACCCTATATATCATACTGTTAAAAGTAAAACCATATCCATGAATACAATATCACATTCTAAAACTAGTGAACTAAAAAAAAAAAAAAAGGTTATTAAAAGCACCGTGAAGCTTCAAGATACGAACTTGAAAGCAGTGTCTAAGTTGGGAGAAATCATCCAACGTACTAATTCAACTGTGAAAGAAGAAGAAAACAATTGGGAGAGTTACATAATCGGAAAAAGTGTCGCTGAAGGAAGAATGTACTATGAGGAAGTTAAAAAGAAGATTAAGGTCACCTGGAATCTTGAAAATTATTATACACTCAAAGACTCCAATACAATTTTATTTTATTTTAAAGCTAGAATTCGAGAATGAACACATAAGAAGATCATTCCCTTTGAAGTTATAGTCATTGTTAAGGTAAACTCCAGTATTTCAATGAGAAATATGAATCAAGCTACAAGGCAGGATTAAGATGCAGAATAAAATCACATTTGTGGTCCATCCTAAAAGTGGTATTGTTGTTGACGGCGCTATAAAAAATATTGGGAATGATGTACATTTTATTGAGGAAAGTGAAAACGACAAATGGAATGCCAAACTCGGAAAGACACAGAGGAATGCCACTAACAAGTTTTGTGCTAGTAACCAGATTGTTTCAACTCTTCATTTCCTTGACAATGAGACGATAAGTTTTGCAACAACTACAAAAAGCAACATTGGTGTGTCATCAACAAGTTTCTGCACATTGAGAAAACTCTGGAATTGCTACAGGATGGAATCAATTTATTTTTAGTCATACTAAACTTAACTACGTTTGGAACCATAAATTATTTGCTAGCTGCTGTTTGAATTATTTGAACCACTATTTTTCCAAACTTTCTTATTGTAATCTGCATATCATGAAGATTTTATCATGGAATGTGTATTGTTTTGGAAATAAGAAAACTAGACAACATCTTAAAGAGCTCATAAGATCCAACAATCTAGGCATCAACATTCTAAAATGAGACTGAAAATGTGGGATTACCTAAACACACCACCAACTTTTTCTTAGGCAACCCGCATGGACTAATCTCAAATAAATTTCCGAGAGTTACAACTTAATGAATCTCAATCAGGAATTACATGAAGAGTTTATATCTCTTACTCTCACAATCAATATGTATTCGGAAACAAGTCCGTGAACCTGAATATACCATGAGAGTTCTTGGACGATTCCAAATATCAATATCAAAGATTAATCAAGTCGTATCCAACAATTACGATGGACGTATCTACTTTGATTGATTTACGTACAACCTGTGATGTTTTAATTATAAAGATGAACAATATAATGCGGAAAAAGAAATAACACAGACACCAGAAATTTTGTTAACGAGAAAACCGCAAATGCAAAAAAAAAAAAGGGAACTTATCCAGATTTGAACACCAAACTGTATCAAGCCGCTACAGACTCTAGCCTACTATCAAAACTTCGGACTGGAATGTAGTTGAGACCGAATCTATCATCACAGCGATTCAGTTACAGTCGCGCTCCTTACACCTCTTGAATCTCGCAAGAGTCTACGCAATTGATTCCCTTAGTTGATGTCCTTTACAGCCTAAGAGTTGCTTCAACTCAATTGAATACTTTGAACCAATCTGCCTCCCACAGATAAGTCTATATGTGATTTCCGTTTTGATGAAAGATCAAGGTGAGATAAGAAATCGTTTGCAATAGACAAAGTCTAAAAAATCTCAAAATCCGGTACTTACGACTCCCTAAGAACAACCTAGATTATTATTCACCTCACAAGTAATTCCTACTTCGATTTCAACAAAGATTCGTTATAGAGGAATATACCTGTGGAATCACAAAGTCTAAGACGAAGAGCTTTGCGATTTCTATCTATCTCGCCTGTTGGAGCTAAAGGCTCAACAATCAGTAGCAAGATCAGGATACACGAACTATCAAGATAAAGACAGTTGGACCTGTGTTCACGAATCCCTGGGTGAAGTTTTTTTAGTCGTTAAACCTAAAAGGTTTAAATGAGAGGACGACTCTAGTTTACAACGAGGACACACAAGAATTATGTCAGGGATTTAAGGATCCCAGTTGCTTGAGGTTCTCCTTATATAAACTTTTAAGATCAAGGTTGCTTTAGATTTAAGCTAAGGTAGATTTGGAATCAAGCAATCAATAATCACCGTTAGATGAAAAACATGACTTGAGATTAACATAACAAAATATACACTCTGGTTAGGATGAACCGTAACCGAACCGTGTACAATGACTTGTTCATGAAAGGTTAGCTGAAACTAGCCAAACGAACTGTAAGCTTAACCATTTTCATATAACACTTTAAGAATTTAATCTTGAGTCACAACCATAGGTTATAATGTGATCAACTATGTATAGATAGTGTTTTTAGAGAGTTGATCAAATGTCGTATCTCATATAAATAATTCTGATGCATTTGAAAATATTTGACAGAGTAAGTACGTGTACCTGGTACGTCAATTGTATTCTTGTTCGTGAGAATTTTTGTTATGGTGCGTGTATCGGGTTTATATACCCTTAAGAAAAAAACGGGTACATGAGTCAACAGATCTTTTCCGGTTTACATACTGGGTATGCGTACCATCCTGGTTCTGGGGTCAATAGATCTTTTCCGGTTTGCATACTGGGTATGTGTACCATCCTGGTTCACGGGTCAACAGAATTTTTAAGGTGTGCATACCGGGTATGCATACCAAAATCGGTATGCACACCTTAAAAATTCATTGTTGAACTATAGCTATGCGGGTACGTGTACTAGGTACATATACTGCGGCTCCGAACCTATAACAGTTGTGCCAGTATGTGAAATGGTATGCATACTTTCCTGTATCCAGATTTACAGTAGCTCTATATCTCTCTAATAATCAATTTGAAACATTCCCGAATAACATCAATGACACATATCACTGTTCCAGGCTATTTTCAAATGATTAAATCTTGAATCATAATTTAGGTCATAATAATAAATTGTTCTTAACCAAATTTATCAAGTATGAACAAATGTTCTTAAGCTTACCCAACATATTTCGAGAATGATTAACAAGATAAACTTAACTCGAAATTTCTGTCATGCATGTAATGTTCTATTTAGTCATGCGATATTATCTCATAAGTAGAAATGTGAAAACTTGAGTAATAGGTGGTTCAGTCTTCACTTACCTTTTGTTGATGAATTTATCCAAAAGCTTTGGTTAATCTTCGCCTTCAAACGGTAGAACGCAGTGTTTTCTGGTACTCAACTACACACTTCTATCCTAATCCGAGACTTGACTAAATGTAGACTAGAAATCAAGATATAGTTTTGATGAACTAAATTTGATAACAAGCTTGAGATAGCAACACTTGTGAGTTCGACCAAGCAATGCTCTAACAAAGACAAAAAAAATAACCAAAAGAAAATGAGATTGTATATCTCAAACTACAATTTTCCTAATGTTCTTTTCTTTGATCGGTAAGTCATGTTGGTGGATTATGTATGTTGTGAAAGGATGGATATACAAATTATTGAGTGTAACCTCAATATTAATAATTGTGTAATTAAAATGGATGCCAGAACTAACAACTCTTTAATGTCACTTATTTATAGTTCTTTTGATCCAGGTTTTAGATAGGCCCAACGGTCCATGATTCACTCCACAACTCATCGTTATAAAATCCCATAGACTATTACTGGGGACTTAAATTTATTTTAACTGCTGGTGAAAAAGATAAAGGTAATCATTTCAGTCAGTCCCAGAATGATAATGCAATTGCTCGGCTTGATAGGGTAAGAATGCATTCTCTTCCTTATATAGGTAACCCTTTTACATGGACCAATATAAGGAAAAGTGGGGAGTTAATTCTTTAAAGACTAGATAGAACGGTATCAACCTTAGATTGGATTTCCAACTATCCAAAAGCTATTGCGTATCACTTATTCCACTAGGTAGTGATCACTGTCATGTTCTCCTTACTACCTCTAGAGAGGAGAATTCTACTCAGAAACCCTTTAGATTCAACAGTTGCTGGTTTAGAGATTCTTCCCACAAAGAACTTGTAAAATCTAGTTGGAATAATGATATTAATGAATCTGCTGCTTTCAAACTTTGTAAAACCTTATACGATACTAAGCAAGAATTAAGGCAATGGAACTACAATTATCATTTTGGCAGTATCTCTACCCAAATTGCTAGACTAGAAGTGAAAATTTCTAACTTGTTTGCTAATGGATGTCATATGTTTTCTGGTGTGGTTCTTTCTCTTAATAAAAATCTTAACTTTTTGTATGATGCAGATGAAGACTATCGGGGACAGCGAGGCAAGGCTGAAGCCTTTAGACATGGTGATAGAAATACTAGTTATTTTCATCATAAGGCTAATTTTAGAGGGAATAAGACTCAAATTGATACTCATCGGAATCATATGAGCATTTGGTTATTTTTTTTTAAGCATAGTATTTGATTAAATGACAGAAATGATATTGCTGATACTTTGAAAATCACATTTATAAAATGAGTAGGACCTCCTAATCCCACTGATTTTCTTGAGACTATAACACCTTGTGTCACTGATGCTGATAATATTATGCCTGTCAAAATTCCCACTCATGATAAGGTTAAATCTATTATGTTCAGCATGAAGCCTTGGACAACACCTGGCACTGATGGCTTTTCACCAGGTTTTTCTCAAGAAATATGGGACACCATAAGAGATGACATTGTAAGTATCGTTCAATATTTCTTTCAATCAAAACATTTACTGAAAAAAGTTAACTACAATTTTATTGCTCTTATCCCAAAAATCAACTATCCTAAGAATGCTTCCAATTTTGGACCAATAAGTCTATGTAATGTGACTCCTAAAATCATATTCAAGCTTATGGCTACTAGAGTTAACACTCCGTTGAACAATATTATCTCTCCTTACCAGACATCTTTTTTAGATGACAGACTCGTAACTGATAACATAATTATAGCTCATGTTTTGGTGGATACTATGAAAAAAAACAAAGCTCAAAAGGGATGGATGGCTATCAAATTAAAAATGTCTAAGGATTTTGATAGGATAGAGTGGTCCTTCCTGATCTCTACACTTGAAAATCAAGGATTATATGATGATTCGTGTTTGATGATTGAATAATACTTGAGTATGGTGTTTACTTCTATTATGCTCAACGAATCTCCTGGTAATGTCTTTAAACCCAAAAGGGGTCTAAGACAAAGAGACCCATTATCTCCTTATCTTTTTATCTTATGTATGGAGTCATTTTCTAGAGATTTAGTAAATTATGAATGATGTGGTAATAAACATGGTATGAAAGTCATTACAGGTAGCCCTTTTGTTTCTCATTTGTTATTTGCAGATGATGACCATATTTTCACTAAGGCTAGTCCTGAAGAAGCTGGCCAAAATTATAGAGTTGTTCAGCTTATTTTCAGATCATTCTGTTAATTTTGATAAGTATATGATGGTTTTCAGTCCAAAAGTCGTACCTTGTGTTAAAAATGAAATAGCTAATATCTTGTACATCAAAAGGATTGCCTTGAATGATAAATATTTGGATGTGCCGTTGTTAATTCAGAGACATAAAATGTAAACTTTTGGTGGATTGTTATACAGGTTCAATAACAGATTTCATCCATGAAAACTTAGACAACCAGAAAGAAAAGTTCTTACTCAAACTGTTTTCTAATGTTACTCACCATCTTCTTGTCTTCCCCATGCAAAAGAATCTCACTGATCAAATCGACGCATTCCGGAAGAGTTCTGGTGGAATAAAAGAAAGATACCAGAGGTGGATATAATAAAAAATGGGATGACATTGCTCAACCAAAATGCCTCGGTGGAATGGGTATTAATAAGACTGAACTTGTCAACCAAGATTGGAGAATGCTCACAAGTCGTGATGAATTATGAGTCCAGATTCTTGAGAGTGAGTACTTTGCTAATTCTAATCCTCCACATGGGACATCCACCAGTAAGGGGTCTTGGATTTGGAGGGTGATAAACCAATGGTTGGAACATGTAAGAAAGCACAGTTGTTGGGAGGTTGCTCATGGAGAGTATATTTAAATGTGGAAAGATAAATGGGTTTCTGGTATAAATGGTTACTTAAATTCTACATTCAGCTCCTCTAGTATGTGCAGTGTCAGTCAATTAGTAGATAGAAGCAATAACCAATGAAACATTGGTACTCTGGAAACCTAGTTTGATAGTATTACTATCGATGAGATAAAGAAACTTAGAATCCCAAATAAGGGAAAAGATATGCTTAGATAGACACCTGAAAGAAATGGGCAATTTACAGTCAAGTCTGCCTATAGAGTTATCTTAAATGAGTCTCTGAATATCAACTCTTACATTCCTATTAATATAAATTTTTGAATATCAACTTCCTACCCAGGATTCTTCACTTCCTTTGGAAATGCATCAGTAAGTGTTTACTCATTGGAGAAAGAAATGGTAGGTATATGCATAATGTAAACTTGAACTGTCCTTTCTGTAACAATACTTTGGAAACTATGCAACATCTATTTTTTATTGTGAACTGCTAAGAATGTCTGGAGAAATGCAGATAGTAATCTAGCTGCAACAATTGGTAATGATGATTTTGAAAGTTTGTTAACTAACTCCTTTATTGTTTCTGTCCCTAAAAATTTGCAGGGTATTGTCCCAATTATACAGAAAGCTGGAGTCATTTAATGGCATATATGGAAATCCATATGCTCCCTAGCATTCGATAAAGCTCAACCTAATATAGGAGGTATGATTAATAAATAGGGTCAACAGGTTCTATGATAATTGGAAAAACTCTTGCTAAAGGAATTCTGATAGCAATGTCAGAAATATTAAATCCATTAATGCTCACCGGAAATCTTCTGATTCTAATGTTCTAAAAATAAACTTTTATTCTTTGTTTATAAAAGAAACCGGTAATATAGATGTGGGTCTAATAATTCGTCATTGTGCATGTACACAATATGGAGCAAAATCCTGACAACGATATCTATATATGTTGAACAAGCAGAGACAGAAGCTAGTCTACATGCAATAACTTAGACTAAAAAGAAAGGTCTAAAAAAGATTTACTTGGAGGGTGATTGCCAACTGGTAGTAAAAGTCTTGAATGCTAGTATCGATGCAGTAAAGTGGACGACAAATAATTAGATAAAAGACATAATTGGTTTGCTAAATATTAGTCTTGAAAGTCGGGAATGCTATTTTACTTCTTCTTTTATTTACTGAAAAAGGGCAAAGTTTATATAAAAATGGTTCTTAGTCACCATAGGAGTGACAAGTACAAAGGATTACATGGATGTGTGAACCACAATATCCCAATTACATATCAAAGTTGATAAAGATATATCTTAAAAAATATCAGAGTTCAAAGCCCAATTAAATAACAAGCACTTAACAACAATAATAATCTGGTTAGTGCTCCTAGAAATATTATTGTATAACCTATCATTCCTTTCCCTCCACAAACTCCACCAAATTGCGAAAGGTAATAAGCTCTAAAAAAAATTAATCCTGGTTGTACTTCTCTTAACACCCCATTCCCATAAGGTATTTCTCACATCATTTGCAAACACCCAATTAATACCGAAACTATTTAAGAAGTAAGACCAAACTCTAAATGCAATATTGCAGTGTAAGAATAAGTGCTCATTAGATTCAACCTGACTTTTTCAAAGTAAACAGTTTGCATCTTGGACCATACCTACCTGATATCAGTAATCGGGCGTGGGGGCACCCTTATAACACAAAGTCCACACATGAAAAGATACCTTTAGTGGAAATTTCGAATTCCATAATTTCTTGTCTGGAAAGCGCAAGAAACCGTAAATTTTCATTGCCTCATAAGCACTAGCTGCCGAGAAAGAGTCTTCATATCTCTATTTTCTGTCATCCTCTTCCATAACTAAAATTGGTTCTCCAATTTGTTATAAGAGTTGAACCACCTCTAAAAATTCCTGTTCATTCAGATTTCTATGGAAATCCAAGTTCCAAGCCCCCTCCGCAGACACCATGTCTTTAATTGTTGCCCTCTTTTTCTTCGAGATCTTATAAATGACAGTAAAAACAGAACTTAAAGGAACCTCACCTATCAAAATGTTATTCCAAAAATAAATACTTTCTTCATTCCTTACCCGTAACTCAGAACCATCCTTAACAAAATCTTTAGCTTTCAAGATACCGGACCACAGACTATTGCAGATCGATCTGTTTGTGTGATCAGGGAAAAAAACTTCCGGCGCTCCTCCAAATTTCTGATTTACGATTCTTCTCCACAAAGCCTGCTTCTATGATCCATACCTCCATATCCATTTCGAGTGCAACACCTTATTTACAATATGCAGCTTCTTGATTCCTATCCCCCTTCTTGACTTTGACGACGCAACCTTAGACCAGCCCACCCAATTGTTCTTTTTAACTGAATTATTAGAACCCCATAAAAACTTTGTCATGATTCTTTCTAATTCTTTCACTACAACAATAGGCATTTGAAACAAAGAGAGATAATAGATAGGCAGACTAGAAAATACACTTTGTATCATAATAAATCTTTGGCCTTTCGACAAATAAAACTTTTTCCAAGCAGCAAGCTTAAGATTAAATCTTTGGATAATATCATTCCAAACTAATCCACATTTAGCCTTGCTCCCTAATGGAATTCCCAAATAATTCATTGGTAATTGAGACAAAGAACAACCTAATATTTCCGCACAAACTTCCCTATTATGCATTTGTCCTAATACAACAATAGTGCCTTTTCTAAAATTAACCTTCAGTCCAGACACAACTTCAAAAGCTAAAAGAATATTCTTTAAGTTTTGTACCTGAATTTCATCATCATTCAGAAAATTTTCAGTACCTTGTTGAGCCACCTTAAAACCATAAATCAGGCCATTGTTGGCAGCTTGTTTAACCATTAAAGATAGCACCTCAACAACAAGAATGTAAAGAAACTGAGACATCGGATCAACTTGCCGACATTGGATCACCTTGCCAAATACCTTTTTGGTTTCTAAAGAGATTAATAGTTTCACCTTTCAATAGAACAGAAAATCGTGGGGTACATATACACCATTTGATCCAGCTTCTCCACTTCATTCCAAACCCAAACCTAGCTAAGGTAATGTTCGTACAATTCCAATTTACATTATCAAACTCCTTTTCAAAATCCACCTTATAATTAACTCCCGTTTCATTAGACCTTAACCTAGCATCAATAAGTTCCGAAGCAACTAGAATTCCATCTTGTATCTGCCTACCATGTATAAAAGCTCCCTGAAAATCCGAAATGATGGAATGCTCTTTTACAGAGCGTGAAGCAAATAATGTAACACATAAATTAACAAAATATGCCATTTCTTCTACCAGTAAAAATGTTTGGCTAAATGTAATGCCAAGTGGGTTGTTGAAGAGGCCATTCAACAAGACCTCTTGAATATAACTCATTAGATTTATTGAAATTCAACCTTTTGAACAAAAAAATAAGTTCGATGGAAATAAATAGCGCTTTTGGATACACATTTAGAAGTGATTTTTTGAGGAGACTGCTAGAGAAACTTTGATCTAGCAGCTCCACGTCCATTCATTTAGGTTGTTTGTGACATCACCAACCATAAGTAACTAACTCTAGTTTGGTAATCATAGGCATTTTTTTTAGCTTTTGTAATTTAAAATACATCCCATAAGGAACCGTTTTTTTTTGTATTTATTGAAACATTCAGCACCATGTACAAGTTATAGTTAGAACAAAACCAAGTCTCAGCAGACAAGGATTGGGACTGTAATGGGAGAACAAGACCTGCAACAATATGAAAAAACACCGTAAAGACAAAAACAAAAACGCGGCAGAGACATTTTCTAAGTTGCAAAGTTTGGATTGCAGATCACTGAAAACAGTGACTGCATATTTTTGCTAAGCAAAAACTGACTGCAAAATACTGCAACAATAGTTTCACAGAATACTTTTCTAAGTCTACTTCACTGCGAGAGAGGACTGAACCATCACAATGACTACCAATTTCAAACCATTTCAAAAATAATCAAACATTAGAATTGTTTGGAGTTCTTAATCCAAAATATGTTTTCATAAAGGTTAAATTAGATTAGTTTGGCTGGCGACATCAAGTCTACAGAATATACAAAATACACAAAATATAACACAATCCTTGTATCCTTTCAATGACGCTACTGCGTAGCACTGTCTGCGACATATGAGACCATAAACCTGGATATGTGATAACGCAGCCTCGAACAACATTAGTCCAGCATAAGTGCTAAAAAGCTTTGGTTTTCGACAAGGTTATGATTCCTAGACCGTCCAATGTTAGTGGTTCCTAGAAGAAAAAAATGCACAAATATCAACAAAGTAACAAATGAAGTGAGTTCTTAATAAGTTTATGTTTGCAAAAATAAGGTGCACGGAAAAATGAACTTGATGTACTACAAATAATAGGTAAATTATATATACCCAAACCCAAATAAATATCCTCCAGTAACCATCTAAAACTACCCAAGCTAACATACGAAAATACGTCATTATCGAACACACATACAGTGGCAAGTAGTGTATTGCAACACCTAACTAGTAAATATTCTAACCATATCTTAACAAACCCATGTCCGTATCACTAAGTTCATTATTTCTTATCAAGGAAACAGAAATGCATGAAACATAGTTGAGTTGGATCGACAATATTATACCTCGACGCGAAGTTGTGGACATCAGTAAGGGATTGACGGCATGGAATCTTGATGTAGGGTTGAACTGCCTAGTAACGAAGCACTAACACCATTTTTATCAACCTCCAAAGCACTGAGAGGTATGGAACCGAAAATGGTTACTTCTTCAACATCTGAATCACTGTATATTACTTCTTCTACATCTGAATCTATACAACATTTGATGTCAGTTCTATAAGAACCTAAATAAACAGAAAACAAAGCACTCTAAAACATAAAATGAGATAGTAATATTATGGCTACATACCTTCATTTTGGGGCTTTCTAATTTTTCCATAATTTCTTACCACTTTCATTTGGGTAGTTTTCTTTTTTGCTTTTTCTTTTTCAATTGATGGCTCATGCCGAGCATTTATTTTTCTTTTCCCTGTTAATGGTTTAGTTTTGGTAGACTTCTTTGCTTGCTTTTCCTTCCTTAGTACTGATTTGCGCCGATGTTTCACTTCACCTTTCTCTATTGATGACTTGATTCTTCCAGTCTTCTTGCTTGATTTTTTACTTCGTGGAGGAGCTCGCAGTGTTATGTTAGCACTCATTGGAAGCTGGATACTTGTTTTACCCATGTTTTCATTGTTCTCATCTGCAACACGGATAATCTTTTCTTCTTGATCATCTTGAGTAGTATTCAAAAAATTATCTAACTCCCTTAGTAATCTAGTCAGCAACTTCTTCGTAAAGGCACTAGAAGTTTCAGTGCTTGTACCTTTCATGGCTAAAGATAAAGCCATACGTGCTAGGTAGCTATACACGAGGGTAGATGACCCGTTGTTGCCTTGAATTAGCTTCTTAGGCTCTTCAATACCAACACCATTTTTCGCATCTACTGTCCAACGACTTAGATAATATTGTGACGGGAGATCATATACTTGGTGGGTATACAATGTCTTCATAGAGTGGGCACATATCATTCCCATAAACTGGAAATGCTTACAGCTACACTGAATAGAATTGTCTAAAGAGTTGAACATAACAGTACGAGCACATGAAAATTTAAATGATGTTACCTTGTAGGTATATACGGGTCCTTCCTGATCAACAATTTATAGAATAAATTTTAGAGTTTGTGTATATTTGAAAAAGAGCGGGTCTAACAACCACACCCAATATTTCATTAGGCAATCTGTATGGACTAACTCCAATATAATTCCGAGAGAAACAACTAGATAGTCAGACTCAATCAAGGAAATATATCCAAGAGTTATATCTTTGTTTCTAAAAGTAATCAGCAAATCAAACAGATAGAATCCGTGAGCCTAATTATTATGAGAAACAACTTGAACGGTACCAAAGACCAATGTTCAAGTGTCAATCAATTTCAATCAACAACCAAAGGTTGGATTTACCAATTGATTGAACTACGCACAAACTGTGATATTTCAATTATATTGAAAATATAATGCGGAAAAGAAATAACACAGACACCAGAAATTTTGTTAACGAGGAAACCGCTAATGCAGAAAAACCCCGGGATCTAGTCTAGATTTGAAAACCACACTGTATTAATCCACTACAGGCTCTAGCCTACTACAAGTTAACTTCAGACTGGAATGTAGTTGAGCCCTAACCAATCTCACACTGATTAAGGTACAGTCGCGTTCCTTACGCCTCTGAATCCCAGCAGGTTACTACGCACTTGATTCCCTGAGCTGATCTCACCCATAACTAAGAGTTTCTACGACCCAAAGTCGAAGACTTGATAAACAAATCTGTCTCCCACAGAAAAGTCTATTCTGATAGATAAATCTGTCTCCCACAGAAATACCTACGAAGTTTTTGTTCCGTCTTTTGATAAATCAAGGTGAACAGGAACCAATTTATAATCCGGTCTTATATTCCCAAAGAACAGCCTAGAAATATCAATCACCTCACAATAACTTAACTATATGGTAGTAGAACAAGTTAATGTGGAATCACAAAAAATGAGACGAAGAGCTTTGTGATTACTTTTTATGTCTTACCTATCGGAGATAAATCTCGAGCAAATCTTAGAGAAGATAGTACTTAATACGATAGAACAATTAAGATCAGAACGCGCAACTACAGAGAAAATAGTTGGGTCTGGCTTCAGAATCCCAATGAAGTCTTTAAGTCGTTAACCTATAATGGTTTTAGGAAAAACCTAGGTTAAAGGAGAATCAACTCTAGTCGCAACTAGTATCATACAGGAGGTGTAGGGATTTTGTTTCCCAGTTGCTAGAGTTCTCCCTTATATAGTCTTCAAATTAGGGTTTGACAGCTTTGAAACAAAGCAATCAATATTCACCGTTGGATGAAAACCTGATTTAAGATTCAAGCTAAGTTTGATTAAAACCAAAGCAATATCTCTCCACCATTAGATGGTCTTAGCTTGTTGCACACAAATGAAATATACCTTCATTTAGATATGGGTAACCGTACCTAAACGTGTATATTGAGTTGGCTTAATAACAGTTAACCGAAGTTAGCCATATGAACACTTTTGTATTAACCACATTCATCTTAACACTTCTAGAACAAATGATACTCAAATGAATCTAATTGTGTTACTCATAGACTTTTTCAATTGTTTATATTCTCATAGAAGTGTACAAGACACAATTGAAGCAAAATCGGATTGATTCAAAAGAATCAGTTCATGAACACTTTAGCCATGGTTTACAAAGATTGCATTCCTTAATTTATAAATGTATTTGTTCATGAGTATGAAATCATACTTCACCGATTTTAGAACTTAACCACATAAGTTTGCAAATGGGTACGCAAACTTAAGTTCAGGACTTGAACTTTTCCAACAGTTCGCAAACGCGTACGCATATTGTCGTTCCATACCGAACTCAGGTGAAACAGTTTGCAAACGGGTACACAAAATTAGTTCCCGGACTTTAACAGTTAAAACCATTTGCATACGGGTATGCATACTTGGTTCCCGGACCTGAATCATTCTTACAACAGTTTGCATACTGGTACGCATACTGTGCTATATCCATACAATGGTTAATTGTTCTAAACTCTCATTTCAATCATTGAAACATTCTTAGAAGACGAAAATAGTTGTATCACACAAACTATTAGCTTATAATCAATTTTCAAGTGATCGAATGATCAATACGAAACATTCTGAGTCTACATCAAATGATTGTCTCACACAAATCATGTAAGATGTTACAAGGCGATTTTCACATAATCATCTTTTGACTTTCATCAAGAATAATGATGAACGTAGTTAAAGCAAAAAGCTTTCCAACACATATTTCGAGAAAGATATAAGCGAGTTAAACTTAGCTCGAAATATCAAATGTGTATAATATAAAGTCTATATAGCTATACGACTTAGTCTCAATAGGAGATAGAATAGGATAGACTTCTGAGTGATAGATGAGTTCAAGTCTCCACATAACTTTTGTTGATGAAGTTCTTCCAAGCTCCCCTTAGTAGATCTTCGTCTTCAATCGATGAACGCCGTGAAGTCTAAAGCTGAACTACACATTCTATCATAATCTGAGATATAACTATAAGTAATCTAGAAATCAAGACTTATAGTTTTGACACCTAAACTTGACAAACAAGCTTGAGATAGCAACGTTTGCGAGTTCGACCGAGCAGTGCTCTAACAATCTCCCCCTTTGTCAATTTTAGTGACAAAACAATCAATACATATGGATTACAAAATAAATAAACTTTGTAGCTTCTCATCCAAATGCTTGATTTCCTTGGTTCTTCAACATTCCTTGAATTCTTCGTCACTCCAAGTACTCCAGTGATTCTGAACGTGTTCAACTCAACATTATAGTTGTTGAAGATCCGTAGCCATAACAATAAGAAAACTGTTGTTCTTAATTATTGTTGTACAATGTCATAGTATTATTACACAGCATCAAAGTTCAATTGTATCATAACTTTTCAATAATACTACGGTGATATGTATCACTCCCCCTTAGTCAATACTTCATCTCACAATGAAAACCACTTCCCCTTACATAATGATCCATAAACTATATGTATGTAGTGTGAACTATAAAATAATTCTCCCCCTTTTTTTCAATATAAATTGGCAAAGGTACGAAAACTAGGGGGATCATAATGAAATTCTCAAAGAGATTATTCATGACTAAAAGAGAATATATCAACTTTGTTTCGATGATTTCACATAGTCGAAACTTTGTTTATTCATCAAGGAGTTTATAAATATACAAGATAACTCCTACAATATTCCACAGCCGCACTCCCCACAAAGATTTGGAAATTAAGCACAAGTTCAATTAAGAACTCTCCCCCATAAAATGTCATTCCTGAAAGAACAACAAGAGCGACCTTACTTTTACAAGAAAGTAAGGATTTCTTTGGACATTAACAAATCACATGAAACAACAATTTGTATCCAGAAAACTCAATTAAATTAACCACAAGAGAACCTTAATGATTAATTTAATCGGAAATGCTCAACATAAGAAAACTTACGGAGCCATACAGTACTTTCACATAGAAGTGGATCAGGGAAAGATCAATACTGCGGAATATACAAAAGTTCATTCTATCTTTTATTAATATTTGCATAAAGACATAATAGACTTAACTTTAGACATATATGGGATAATCATAGTTTACGGACGTAAACACACATATCCCATAAAAAATTTGCAATATATAAAACCAATAAAGATTAATACTGCAAAATCATCTTCCAAATAACTTAGAATTTAAATAAATAAATCTAAAACATTGCAAGATGAAAATCGTTGGCAATAGCTATGTGTAATCACAATATTTGCTATTCCAAACTCTAGTTATCCTTCTTAAAACACAAGAATAAATTCTCATAAGAATTTTCCTAGACATTGTAGAGCTTTCTCAGAGCATCTACTTAGAATTCCTTCTCATTATTGAAGAACCCATTGATTATGGGATCATTTAATTCCTCCAGATCTTCAGAAATATCAGTTAACTCACTAAGTTCTCTTTTCAGTTCACACATAGTGTTCTTTGTCATAGATAACATTTGTTCATAGTGAGCTATCTTTTCCAAAGAGAACATGATTTGAGATTTTAAATCATTTCTTTTGCTGATGAAATCCTTCACCATAGCCCTAAAGTTATTATCATATTGACAAATAGACAAAAAACAGTTAGAGCAAGAACCTTTTTCATCATTTGTAGAATTCTCCTTTTTCTTCCTTGAGGATTGGATTCCTTCACAAAGATACACATTAATTGCTTCTACTGCATCTCTTTTTGTGGTACCTCTAGTTACAGGAGCCATGATACTGTATCTTTCAAAGAGAAAGGAGTGAAGGGCATTTTGATCACAAATGAATATAAATAGAGCACCAAAAAAGTAAACCCTAAAGAAAAACTTTTTAAAAAGTCTTTACGGTTCACGATCCAATATCTATTTTTGATAAGAAAATATTCAATTGAAAATCTTAACTTCTATAAACCCAAATAAAATTGAGGATAAGAAATTAACAACTATACAAGAGTTGAGCAACCTTGATGCAATCCTCATATTCTCAAGTTAATAATGAGGATGCAAACATCACTATAATTAGATAGTGATGGAGTGATAAGAATGCTCACATCTTGTGTCACATGGTGACTTATCAAGCTTTGTTGTATAAACAGACTTCTTACCTCGTCTGACTCTGGTTCTCTTAGACTTCTTCTTGTCTTCAGGAGTTCCCTGTTTGTTACCCAAAGCCAGATTCATCCTTTGCATGTCATTCTGAAGTTTGGCCATTCGTTTGTTGTTCCTCTTGAATTTCCAACACTTACTTTGAACATGATTTGCATTTCCACAAAACAAACACTTGAAGGACGAATTTTCGCTTTGCTGATTTGACTCCTGTTTATCTCAACTTTTAACGTCCATTATTCCAGAACCGACCGGAACAAAAGAGTTGTTTGTGCTCACAGTCTTGCTTTTGAACCCTAAACTATTTGTGTTTCCAAAATATTTCTGACCAAATAACATTGCTGAAATCTTGTCAGAGCTTCCAGGCAACCTTTGCAGGTCACACTTAAGTGTATTAATCTCTTTTTCTTTTAGAGACAGGGTTCTGGTGAATTCATCATTAAGACAGTCAATCTCAAGATTTTTCACCTGAAGTGATGATTAAAGTTTCTCCAACCTCAACTTTAGTTGAGGATTTTCTTGGTGAGTTTCCTCACTTTTATCCAAGAATTCAAAAATCTCAGTGTCAGACTCGCATTCTGAATCAGAATTTGATTTAGTAGAAGTTTCTGCTGTGAAAGCTGAAATTTCAGTGCAAACATCGGAAGAATGCGAATTGACCAACTGATATGATTTTTATTGTATTGAATCATCTGAAGCATAAGAGAGAGAGAGATGTTCCTTAGATCTTTTTATTCTTCTCACAATATCCTTGATCTTTTGCAAAATGAATGACCTGTCAAGATCAATATGATTTGGACAACATTCATCAGGCCAATACAAGATAGAAGAATTACTTGTGTTGGTCACAGCATTGAACACGAAAGTTCTGACTATGTTCTGATCATGATAAAGAACTCTTAACCTTCCAATAAGTGAGTTTCTGGAAAGTGTTTCAAGGTTGTTTTCTTCAACGACGACATGTTTCTTAGAATCGTATCTAGCTGGTAAGATTCTGAGAATTTTCATGACTGTTAGAGCACTGCTCGGTCGAACTCGCAAGCGTTTCTATCTCAAGCTTGTTTGTCAATGTTATTGATCAAAACTATAAGTCTTGATTTCTAGTCTACTTATAGTGATGTCTCGGACTAGGATAGATTGTGTAGTTGAGCATTGGACTTCACGGCGTTCATCAATTGTAGACAAAGAACTACTAAGACGAGCTTATGGAACTTCATCAACAAAAGGTATGTGGAGACTAAAACTCATATATCACTTGGAAAGTCTATTTCTACTCTATCTCCTATATTGAGACAAAAGTCGTATTACTATATAGTTGTCAATTATACACATTTGAGATTTCGAGCTGAGTTTAACTCACTTACATATTTCTCGGAATATGTGTTGGTAAGCTTTCGCTTAAACCAAGTTCATCTTATATTCTTGACGAAAGTCAAAAGATGATCATATGAAAATCGCCGAGTAACATCTTACATGGTTTGTGTGATACAATCATTTGGTGTAAACTTGGAATGTTTCGTTATGATTATTTCAATAACTTGAAAATTGCTTTGATGCTAATAGTGTGTGAAAACGGCTATTGTCATCCTCAAAGAAAGTTTCAATGATTGAAATAAGAGTGTAGAATACTTAACCATCATTGGATTATAAACATAGTGTGCATTCTTGCATATATGTGATCCATGACCGGAACTAAAGTATGCATACCCGTATGCGTACTTGTAGTTGTGAAATTACGTGTACCAAGTACACATACCGGTATGCATACTTGCGTAAGGTATAGGTCCGGGAATTTCTGCTGGGATTTGGAAGTGACTAAGTATGAGTACCCGTTTGCATACTGGCGAACCCAAACTTAGACTGGCTACTTAAGTATGCGTACCCGTTTGCATACTTGAGTGGTTAAAGTTCTAAAATTGGTTGGCTCATGAACTAATACATTTATATATTAAGGAATGCATTCTTTGCAAACCGTGGCTATAATGTTTATTAATTGATTCGAGTGTATCAAACCGATTTTGCTTCAATTGTGATCTTCTATACTTCTATGAGAATATAGCAATTGAACAACTTTTTAACTAGTTTCATTTGAGTCATTTGAACTAGTTATGGTTAAGATGAATAAGGTTGATATGAGAGTGTTCATATAGCTAACCTCGGTTAACTATGGTTGAGCCAACATGGTGTACACGTTTAGGTACGGTTACTAAACCTAAATGAGGGTACATTTCATTTGTGTATAACAAGCTAAGTTCGATCTAACGGTTGAAAGATATTAGCCTGAATCTAATCAGGTTTTCATCTAACGGTGAATATTGAATGCTTTGTTACCAAGGTAACTAAGATTGCAAACCCTGATTTGAAAACAATATAAAGGAGAACTCTAGCTACTGGGAAATCTAATCCCCACACCTCCTGTGTGATACTAGTTGTATAAGCTAGAGTCGATTCTCCTTTAACCTTAGGGTTTTCACGAAACCCTGTAGGTTAATGACTTAAAGACTTTACTGGGATTGTGAAGCCAGACCCAACTATTTTCTCTGTAGCTGCGTGATCTGATCTTGTTGTTTCTATCGTGTTTGAGTACTATCTTCTTTAAGATTGGCTCGAGATTTAATCACCGATAGGCAAGATAAAAAGTAGTCACAAACATCTTCGTCTCATCGTTTGTGATTCCATAATATCTTGTTTCGCTACCATACGATTAAGATTATTGTGAGGTGATTGATATTTTTAAGTTGTTCTTCGAAAATATAAGTCTGGTATATCAATTGGTTCCTGTTCACCTTGATTTATCAAAAGACGGAACAAAACTCATAGGTATTTCTGTGGGAGACAGATTTATCTATTCCAATAGACTTTTCTGTGTGAGACAGATTTGTTTATCAAGTCTTTGACTTTGGGTCGTAGCAACTCTTGGTTGTGGGTGAGATCATCTAGGGAATCAAGTGTGTAGTATCCTGCTGGGATCAGAGACGTAAGGAGCACAACTATACCTTGAATCAATGTGAGATTGATTAGGATTCAACTACAGTCCAGTCCGAAGTTCATTGGTAGTAGGCTAGTGTCTGTAGAGGCTTAATACAGTGTGGTGTACAAATCTGGACTTGGTCCCGGGGTTTTTATGCATTTGCGGTTTTCTCGTTAACAAAAATTCCGGTGTCTGTGTTATTTCTTTTCCGCATTATATTTTTTTATATAATTTAAATATCACAGGTTGTGCGTTGAATCGATCAATTGGTAAATCCAACCTTTGGTTGTTGATTGAAATTGATTGATCCTTTAACATTGGTCTTTGGTACTGTTTAAGTTATTTCTCTTATATTCAATTGGGCTTGCAAATTCCTATTTGCTGATTGCAGATTGAATTGAGAGATAGAGATATAAAACTCTTTGATATACTTTTCTCTAGATTGACTCTAACTGTCTAGTTGATTCTCTTGAAAGTATATTGGAGTTTGTCTATTCAGATTGCCAAACGAAATATTGGGTGTGGTTGTTAGACCCCCGCTTTTTCAGTTGGTATCAGAGCAGGAAAACACATTAAAGACCTTATAAGTCTGTGTCTGTAGCGATCTGAATATGGACAGAAGTGCTATCTCCATAAACGTACCACCAGTCTTCGATGGCTCAAATTACTCATGGTGGAAAATTGCTATGCGTGCCTTTCTTCAAGCGCGTGATTTTCAGTCATGGTTTTATGTAGTTAATGACTATAATCCTCCGGTTGTTGCAAAAGGCGATGCAACTGTTCCAAAGGATATTGGTGCATACGAACCTGTCGAGATTCTCGCTGCAAAAAAAAAATCTGACGGGTTAAATGCTATCATTCATGCCATTACCCCAGATCTTCAGCACCATGTGACTACGTGCACTTGGTCTAAAGATGCTTGGGATATCTTAGAAACCTTATTTGAAGGGAATACCTGTGAAAAGGAAGCTAGGCTGCAAAACCTAAATTTTGATTGGGAAAACCTTCGTATGGCAGATGAAGATTCATTTGATGAGTTTAATCACGAAGTGTCTGAAATTGTTAATGCATCTTTTTCATTGGGTAAAACTATTCTTGAAAAGGATATTATGAATGAAAATTCTCAGATCGCTGCCATCTAGATACGATTTTAAGAAGCATGCCATCGTTGAGGGAAATAACCTTGAAACTCTTTCTAGAAATTCTCTTGTTGGAAAGTTAGAATTACTTGATCATGATCAAAATACAGTCAGAACGTCTGCGTTCAATGTTGTGACCATTACAAGAGAAGCTTCTAACTTTTCATTGGTTGATGAGTGTTGTTTTAATCAATCTGTCCCTAATAGGTCGCTGATTACATAAAAGATCAAGGATATTGTGAAGAAAAGCAAGAGATCCGAGAGACTGCTTTCTCTCTCTGATGATTCAGTTCAAGAAGAAATATCTCAGTGTATCAATATACATACTCCCGAAGTATGTTCAGAATTTTCAGTTCTCTCGGCAGAAGTCTCCAACTCAAATTCTAGTTCGGAATGTGATGTGAGTTTTAATTGTAGTGAAAGTGGTGGTAATAGGATTCGATTCTCGAACTTGTGAAGGATTCTTTTAGACTCAAATTAACTAAAATAAAATTGTATCAAATTATAAAAAAGACACCGAGACTTTGGATTCCACCATTGACCAATTATTTGATAAATTCTAATCAATATTCATGCAATATTTTTCTTTAAGTTGACTCTAATATTTGCCTCTAAT
>JAJJMB010016199.1:801095-820847 GCA_023531105.1 Papaver atlanticum
ATGGTATCTCAATCACTCTATTTCACCCTAGTATTGGTAACAACTTGAATCGTGAGCCCCACCTAATCACTTAGAGAAACATATTTTTAAAAGAAAATAAAATAAAAATAGAAATGAAAAGGACTCAACGAGATATGGCGAAACTATCATGTTATTTCTAACACCTGAGCTCTGTGCTTTTATGAATAGACTCTTATAGATGTTTCCATCTAATCAGATTGGTTCCTCAACTCCTAAAACCAAAATGCTTCCATCCACTTAGATTGGTTAGTGCCATCCTTAATAGGCATAAATTTCTAGGCTCTGGAGTTTAAAATGCAACTAAAAAGTTTCTCCCATACCCCCAAACTTAAATCTAACATTGTCCTCAATGTTCTAAAGATAAAATTAAAAGCATGAACAAGGAGAAACTGTTACCATTTGAAGAAAAAGAGTTAAGGAAAGATATTACCGTGTTGCATGAACCATGGGTTACCTCCCAAGAAGTGCTAAGTTTAAAGTCTTCAGCCAGACATCAAGTACCATAAAATGGCTAATTCCCTTTCAAATCATATATCAGTAGTCGGAATAACTGTGGGTCATCAGAACCAAATAGCACTGCCACTAAAATGAGACAACTGCACAGGACTAGAAAAATTACCAGACGGAGCACAACCTTATTGAAAGTTTCTTGCAAGACAACTGGACCTATCTGGGGCGCCCACTTGGGCTTCATATGGATGTCTTGACAAACAGATTTATCCGAATAACGGGTCTCTAATAGATGGATTTCCTCTTGGATAGTATCGGGAGGATCGGGTTGTGGAGTCTGAATAGACTCAAGTAATACCTCAAATGCACTAGGCTCGAGTCCCAAGTTAGGGACTTCTAATGGGGAAACTTGACCATCACTACCCCCAAAATTAGGGTAGTCAGTATTCTCAGACAAACCTCTAATTATTGCTTGAATTTCCGGATCCTCAGAGTCTTTAAAATAATCAAGAGCTTCTTCCAGTTCTCTACCCCCAAACTTAGAGTTATCATTACCCACAGAAAGACCTAACACTAGTGACTGAATTTCCGGGTCTGTAGAGTCTTTAAAATATTCGAGAGCTTCTTCTAGTTCTAAAGTTTGGTCATCTATCTTACCTAAGATAATTGTCTCATCGAATTCATCTAAAGAATCACCAAACAAAGTGTCGTCCTAATTATCCTGAACTAGATCCTGAACCAAAGTACTAATCATATTCACTTCCTCTAAATCATCAGAAGGTTGTCTAGTAACATTAAAGACATTTAGTTCAGTGGTCATATTACCAAAGGATATGTTCATAAGTCCGGTTCTACAGTTGATAACAGCATTAGACGTGGCTAAAAATGGGCGACCTAAAATCACCGGTATTTGATTCTCTTGGTCAGGGACAGGTTGTGTATCTAGGACTACAAAATCCACAGGATAAATAAACTTGTCCACCTCAATAAGAACATCTTCTATCACACCACGAGGAATTTTAACAGACCTATCAGCTAACTGCAGTGTTATCTTGGTGGGTTTCAATTCACCAAGTCCCAGTTGTAAGTACACATGGTACGGAAGTAAGTTCACACTAGCTCCTAAGTCAAGTAAAGCTTTTTCTACCCTGTGTTTTCCTATCGTGCAAGCAATGGTAGGGGCACCTGGGTCTTTATACTTAGGAGTTGTGGTGTTCTGAATGATCGAACTTACATGACAGGCTAAAAAGGCTTTTTTAGGGACACTAAGCTTTCGCTTTCGCGTACACATATCCTTGAGGAACTTGGCATAAGCCGGAAGTTGCCTAATTGCTTCTAGTAACGGAAGGTTCATGGTAACTTTCTTAAAAACATCCATAATGTCATTAAAGTTGGATTCATTCTTTGTTGGTACTAGTAGCTGTGGAAATGGGGCTCTAGGTAGAAAATCAGACCTCCCAGGAGCCGAATTTACATCATCAGAAACTTTATCGGTCTCTTCAGCTATGGGTGGTCCTGAGGGGTGAGATCCTGAGGGTTGAACTACAGTAGGTTCACTATCGGGCATGGTTACCTTGTTGTCTACAATTCTACCACTCCTAAGGGTTCTAACAGCATTCAATTGTTTTATATTTACTTCATGAACTCCTCTAGGGTTGGGTTGTGTTTGACTAGGAAACCTACCTTTTTCTCTCAAAGACTCATTTATCATACCTACCTGGGTTTTCAGCTCGGAAATGGCCTGACTATTTTCTCGTCCTATCTTGTTACTAGCTTGTAGACTTAGTTCTACTGATTGCTGAAATTTTGTAGTTTGCTGAGTTAAAAAAACGAGAGACTCCTCTAGGCTTAGGATTCTCTTATCCGACTGATTCTGAAATTCACCTTGTCCCAAAGGATTCTTAGCATAACTAAAATCTGGTGGAGCATTAGAGTTACTAAACTGACCTTGATTCTGGCCCTTAGACCAAGCAAAGTTCGGATGGTTTCTCCACCCAGGATTATAGGTTTCTGAATATGGGTCAAATTTCTGACGATTATCGAATCTAGTGTTATTATAAAGAGCATTGGCTTGCTCTGCATTATTCTGGCCTTCCCAAAAAGGCTCCAACCTACCACTAGTGTTGATGTGACCCATTTCTAGAGCTTCTAACCTCTTAGCTATCGCTGCAATCTTGACATCTGATTCAGAGCCTCCTTCTATTCTATTAACGTTTCCTCTGCTTAGAAGAATCGTTTTCCGGGGTTCCCTACTATTTTCCCATTGTTGGGTCTTTTCGGCGGCTTCATTCAAAAATGCCATTGCCGCATCAACAGTTTGGTTCTCAAACCCACCTGTACACAAAGCTTCAACCGTGGATATTGTGGGATAATCTAAACCCTCATAAAGGATTTGAACTAGCCTAACCTTTTCTAAACCATGGTGAGGACATTGTGTTAACAAATCATTGAACCTTTCCAAATACCTATACAAAGATTCTCCCTCTTGTTGTGAGAATGTGCAGATTTGCGTCCTAATAGACGATGTCTTATGCCTAGGGAAAAACTTATTGAAAAAGGCAGATGTAAGTTGTTCATATGTTTCGATTGACTCAGAGGTCAAACTATACAGCCACGATTTGGCTTTATCTTTCAGGGAAAAGGGAAATAACCTAAGTTTCAAAGCATCATCATCTAAGCCTCTAATTCTTAGGGTACTGCAAATTTCTTCAAAATCCCTAACATGGAAATAGGGGTTTTCATTTTCTTTCCCTAAAAAGATTGGGAGCATCTGTATGGTCCCAGGTCTAAGCTCATAATTGGCTTCTGTGTCAGCTAACTTAATACACGAGGGACGAGTAGTCCTAGTCGGATTTAATAAAGCTTTCAAAGTAGCCATTTCTGGAACTATCGGAGTATTGGGGATTTTCTCCTCAGGAGAATGTTCAACACAGGACTCTCCAAAATTTGGACCTTCTAGATTAAGGTAATCGAGACGCTTAGAGCTGCTAGGTTTTTCTTTTACAAATCTACCTAGGGCGTCTCTTTTACGTTCAGGCATACACAATCTTTTACAAAGGATGAGTCTGACTCTGGAGAACCAACAAACGTCTGTGTGCAATAAAAAGATGTCTAAAAGAATCAGAGTTAGATGAGGTAAGTCTGTTTATCCAACAAGCCTTGATATGTCATCTTGTGACAGAAAAAGTGAACATTTTGTTCACCCCATTACTATCTAAATCATAGTAATGTGATGAATCCTTATTTTTTCGAATTGGAATAAGGATCACATCAAGGTTGCTCAAGTCCTATAATATATGTTGGTTATTTCTTGTTATTCCATTTTTGATTAAAAGTTATTTTGAGCAAGTGAATATTTTGTTGTTAAGATAGATAATGGGACGTATACCGTGGAGACTTTTTCAAAAGTTCTTTAGGTTTAGTTTTCCTGATAAGTCTATTTATGTTCATTTGTGATCAGAATTGTACTTCACTTTTTTTTTTTTGAAAGATACAGTCTCATGGCACCTATAACTAGAGGTACTACAAAAAGAGATGCAGTAGAAGCTGTCAATGTGTATCTATGTGAAGGAATCATGCCCTCAAGAAAGAAAAAGGTGAAGGCTACGGTTAGTGATTCAGGTTCCTCCTCTAACTGCCTTTTGTCTATTTTTCATAATGATAATAACTTCAGGGCTATGGTGAAAGATTTCATCAGAAAAAGAAATGATTTAAAATCTCAAATCGTTTCATCTTTGGAAGAAATATCTCACTATGAACAAATGTTGTCTCTAACAAAGAACACTTTGTATGGACTGAAAAGAGAACGTGACTTAACTGATATCTCTGAAGATCTAGAGGAATTGAATGATCCCATTATCAACGGGTTTTTCAATAATGAGAAGGAATTCTCAGTAGATGCCCTGAGAAAGCTCTACAATGTTTAGGAAACTTCTTATGAGAATTTATTCTGGTGTTTTTAAGAAGGATAACTAGGGTTTGGAATAGCCATTATTGTGAGTACACATAGCTATTGCCAACGTTTTCATCTTGCAATGTTTTTAGATTTATTTGTTTAAATTCTAAAGTTCATTAGGAAGATGATTTTTGCAATATTAATCTTTATGGTTTTATATATTGCAAATTGTTATGGGATATGTTGTTTACGACCGTGAACCTTGATTGTCCCATACTTGTTCAAAAGTTAACTCTATTATATGTCGGTATGAAAGTATTGATAAAAGATAGAATGAACTTTTGACTACAAAAGTTAAGCCTTTTATGTCATTATGCAAATATTGATGGAAGAAAGGATGAACTTTTGTTTACAAAGATCAAGTCTATTATATGTCACTGTGCAAATAGTGATAAAAAATAGAATGAATCTTTGATTATTCCGCAGTATTGGTCTTTCTTTGATCCACATCTTTGTGCATATACTGTGTTGCTCCGTAAGTTTTCTTATGTTGAGCATGACCAATTGAATTGATCATTTTCCTTATGGTTAATTCAATTGAGATTTTTGGATACAAATTCATATTCTTATGTGATTTGTTAATGTCCAAAGAAATCCTTCTTTTCATGTAAAAGTAAAGTCGCTCTTGTTGTTCTTTCGGGAATGACATTTTATGGGGAGAGTTCTTAATTGAACTTGTGCTTAATTTCCAAATCTTTATGGGGAGTGCGGCTATGGAATATTGTAGGGGTTATCTTGTATCTTTATAAACTCCTTGATGAATGCATTTAGTTTCGGCTATTTGATGGCATCTAAACAAGTTGGTATGATGTTTTATTTTGGTCATAAAGTATCTCTATGAAAATTTCATGAGGATCCTGAAAAAGTGGGGGTACAACAACCTCACCCAATAATTCGCTTAGCAATCTATATGGACTAACTCCAATATACTTTTAAGAGAATCAACCAGACAGTCAGACTCAATCTTAATAAAAAGTATATCAAAGAGTTATATCTCAATTTCTCGATTCAATCCTTAATCAAGCAAATAGAAATCTGCGAGTCTAATTGAATACAAGAGAAAATAACTTGAATGGTACCAAAGACCAATGTTCAAGTATCAATCAATTTCAATCAACAACCATAGGTCGGATTTCCCAATTGATTGATTAAACGCACAACCCGTGATATTTCAATTATATAACAAAATATAATGCGGAAAAGAAATAACACAGACACCAGAAGTTTTGTTAACGAGGAAACCGCAAATGCAGAAAAACCCCGGGACCTAGTCCAGATTGAACACACACGGTGTTAATCCGCTACAGACACTAACCTACTACAAACTAACTTCGGTCTGGACTGTAGTTGAACCCCAATAAATATCACACTGATCCAAGGTACAGTTGCGCTCCTTACGTCTCTGATCCCAGCAGGATACTACGTACTTGATTCTCTTAGCTGATCTCACCCACAACTAAGAGTTGCTACGACCCAAAGTCGAAGACTTTAATAAACAAATCTGTATCACACAGAAAAGTCTATAGGAATAGATAAATCTATCTCCCACAGAAATCCCTACAAGTTTTGTTCCGTCTTTTGATAAATCAAGGTGAACAGGAACCAATCGATAACCCGGACTTATATTCCCGAAGAACGTCCTAGAATTATCAATCACCTCACAATAATCTTAATCGACTAGCAAAACAAGATATTGTGGAATCACAAACGATGAGACGAAGATGTTTGTGACTACTTTTCTATCTTGCCTATCGGAGAAATTAATCTCATGCCAATCTTATGATTGCACTCAATCACGATAGAAACAACAAGATCAGATCACGCAATTACAAAGAAAATAATTGGGTCTGTCTTCACAATCCCAATGAAGTCTTCACGTCGTTAACCTACAGGGTCTCGATAGAAACCTAAGGTTAAAGGAGAATCGAATCTAGCTTATACAACTAGTATCACACAGGAGGTGTGGGGATTAACTTTCCCAGTTGCTAGAGTTCTCCTTTATATAGTCTCCAAATCAGGGTTTGCAATCTAAGTTACCTTGGTAACAAAGCTTTCAATATTCACCGTTAGATGAAAGCCTGATTAAAATCAAGCTAATATCTTTTAACCGTTAGATCGAACTTAGCTTGTTATACACAAATGAAATGCACGTCCATTTAGGTTTGTGTAACCGTACCTAAACGTGTACAAGTCGTTGGTTCAACAGTAGTTAACCAAATGGTTAGCCATATGAGTACTTTCATATCAACCGTATTCATCTTCACCTTAACTAGTTCAAATGACTCAAAAGAACTACTTAGAGAGTAGTTCAATTGCTTAGATCTCATAGAAGTATACAAGACATAATCGAAGCAAAATCGGTTTTGATTCACTCGAATCGATTCATGAACTTTATAGCCATGGTTTGCAAATATGCATTCCTTAGTTTATATATATTTAAGTTCACGAATAAACCAATTTTAGAAAGTAACACACTTAAGTATGCGTACTTAAGTAACCGGATTTGGGTTTATTTTTGTTTCCAAACTCAGCAGAAATTCACGGACGTGAACTCTCCGCCAGTATGCGTACGGGTACGCATACTTAGGTAACCGGATTGAGTTGGTTTTGATTTCCAAACTCATCAAAAATTCACGGACGTGAACTTCCGCCAGTATGCGTATGGGTACGCATACTTACCCAGTTTCCATCAACTATTTAATACACACACAAGTATGCATACATTTGGTTCCCAGTTTTGGACTTATACACTAATGCACGAACACATTGAATGCTTATATCCAAAGATGGTTACATGTTCTAAACTCTCATTTGAATCATTGAAACATTCTTGAGGATGTTAAATAGAGGTTATTCACACACTATTTTTCATCAAAGCAATTTTCAAGATATTGAAATAACCAACATGACTTTCATCACTTTTAAAGACGAACTTTGCCAAAGCGAAAGCTTACCAACACATATTTCGAGAAATACATAAGCGAGATAAACTCGGCTCGAAATAGCAAATGTGTATAATCGAAGTCTATATAACAATACGATTTTTGTCTCAAGATAAGAGATAGAGTAGATAGAATTTTTGAGTAATAGATAAGTTCAAGTCTCCATATACCTTTTAGTCGATAAAGTTCCACCAGTTCCTTGAGTAGTTCTTCGTCTTTGCATGATGAACGTCGTGGAGCCTAGAGCTCAACTACACTTTTTATCCTAGTCCGAGACTTAGCTATAAGTATACTAGAAATCAAGACTTATAGTTTTGGCAACTAAATTTGACAACAAGCTTGAGATAGCAACGCTTGCGAGTTCGACCGAGCAGTGCTCTAACAGATCCCACTAGTTTTCGTACCTTTGCCAATTTATATTGACAAAAAGGGGGAGAATTAATGTGTAGTTCACAATACAAATACATATGGTATACGGATCATTATGTAAGGGGGAGTGGTTTTCATGTTGAGATGAAGTATTAACTAAGGGGGAGTGATACATATCACCATAGTATTGTTGTCAAAGTCGTGATACAATTGGACTTTGATTTTGTACAATTATACTATGACGTTGTATAACAATGATTGAGAGCAACTGTTTTCTCATTGTTATAGCTACGGATCTTCAACAACAATGATGCGGAATTGAACACGTTTGGAATCATTGGAGTACTTGGAAGTGACGAAGATTTCGAGTAATGTTGAAGAACCAAAGAGATAAAGCATTTGGATGAGAAGCTACAAAGTTTATTTATTTTTTAATCCATATGTATTGATAGTTTTTTCACTAAAATTAACAATGAGGGAGATTGTTAGATCCCTGCTCGGTCGAACTCGCAAGCGTTTCTATCTTAAGCTTGTTTATCAATGTTAGTGATCAAAACATAAGTCTTGATTTCTAGTCTACTTATAGTGATGTCTCGGACTAGGATAGATTGTGTAGTTGAGCATTGGACTTCACGGCGTTCATCAATTGTAGACAAAGAACTACTAAGACGAGCTTATGGAACTTCATCAACAAAAGGTATGTGGAGACTAAAACTCATATATCACTTGGAAAGTCTATTTCTACTCTATCTCCTATATTGAGACAAAAGTCGTATTACTATATAGTTGTCGATTATACACATTTGAGATTTCGAGCTGAGTTTAACTCGCTTATATATTTCTCGGAATATGTGTTGGTAAGCTTTCACTTCAACCAAGTTCATCTTATATTCTTGACGAAAGTCAAAAGATGATCATGTGAAAATCGCCGAGTAACATCTTACATGGTTTGTGTGATACAATCATTTAGTGTAGACTTGGAATGTTTCGTTATGATTATTTCAATAACTTGAAAATTGCTTTGATGTTAATAGTGTGTGAAAACGGCTATTGTCATCCTCTAAGAAAGTTTCAATGATTGAAATAAGAGTTTAAAATACTTAACCATCAATTGATTATAAACATAGTGTGTATTCTTGCATGTATGTGATCCATGACCGGAACTAAAGTATGCATACCCGTATGACACAAAGACCAGAAGTTTTGTTAATGAGGAAACCACAAATGCAGAAAAACCCCGGGACCTAGTCCATCTTTTAACGCCACACTGTATTAAGCCTCTACAGACACTAGCCTACTACCAATGAACTTCGGACTGGAATGTAGTTGAACCCTAATCAATCTCACACTTATTCAAGGTACAATCGTGCTCCTTACGCCTCTGATCCCAGCAGAATACTACGCACTTGATTCCCTTAGCTTATCTCACCCACAACTAAGAGTTGCTACGACCCAAAGTCGAAGGCTTGATAAACAAATCTATCTCACACAGAAAAGTCTATTGGAATAGATAAATCTGTCTCTCACAGAAATACCTATGAGTTTTGTTCCGTCTTTTGATAAATCAAGGTGCACAGGAACCAATTGATAAACCGGACTTATATTCCCGAAGAACAGCCTAGTATTATCAATCACCTCACAATAATCTTAATTGTATGGTAGCGAAACAAGATATTATGGAATCACAAACGATGAGACGAAGATGTTTGTGACTACTTTTAATCTTGCCTATCGGAGATTAAATCTCGAGATAATCTTAGAGAAGATAGTACTTAATACGATAGAACAAAGCAAGATCAGAACACGCAACTACAGAGAAAATAGTTGGGATGGCTTCACAATCCCAATGAAGTCTTTAAATCGTTAACCTACAGGGTTTCGTGAAAAACCTAAGGTTAAAGGAGAATCAACTCTAGTCGCAATTAGTATCACACACGAGGTGTGGGGATTAGGTTTCCAAGTTGCTAGAGTTCTCCTTTATATAGTTTTCAAATCAGGATTTGCAATCTAAGTTACCTTGGTAAGAAAAACATTCAATATTCACCGTTAGATGAAAACCTGATTAGATACAAGCTAATATCTTTCAACCGTTAGATCGAACTTAGCTTGTTATACACAAATGAAATGTACCCTCAATTAGGTTTATGTAACCGTACCTAAGCGTGTACACCATGTTGGCTCAACAGTAGTTAACCCAGGTTAGCTATATGAACACTCAAATGAAGTGTTCTAAACTCTTATTTCAATCATTGAAACATTCTTAGAGGATGACAATAGACTTTTTCACACACTATTAGCATCCAAGCAATTTTCAAGTTATTGAAATAATCATAACGAAACATTCCAAGTCTACATCAAATGATTGTATCACACAAATCATGTTAGATGTTACTCGGCGATTTTCACATGAACATCTTTTGACTTTCGTCAAGAATATAAGATGAACTTGGTTAAAGCGAAAGCTTACCAACACATATTTCGAGAAATATGTAAGCGAGTAAAACTCAGCTCCAAATCTCAAATATGTATAATTGAAAAATATAGTAATACGACTTTTGTCTCAATATAGGAGATAGAGTAGAAATAGACTTTCCAAGTGATAGATGAGTTTCAGTCTCCACATACCTTTTGTTGATGAAGTTCCACAAACTCTCCTTAGTAGTTCTTCGTCTTCAATTGATGAACATCGTGAAGTCTAATGCTCAACTACATAATCTATCCTAGTTCGAGATGTTATAAGTAGACTAGAAATCAAGACTTATAGTTTTGATCACTAACATTGACAAACAAGCTTGAGATAGCAACGCTTGCGAGTTCGACCGAGTTGTGCTCTAACACAAACAGGTACGCAAACTTAGTTCCCGTACTTTAACAGTTAAAACTGTTCGCATACGGGTATGCATACTTGGTTCCCAGACCTGAATCATCCTTTCAACAGTTTGCATACTGGTATGCATACTGTGTTATATCCAGACAATGGTTAATTGTTCTAAACTCCCATTTCAATCATTGAAACATTCTTAGAAGACGACAATAGCTGTCTCACACAAACTATTAGCTTATAAGCAATTTTAAGTGATCGAATGATCAATACGAAACATTCCGAGTCTACATCAAATGACTGTCTCACACAAATCATGTAAGATGTTACAAGTCGATTTTCACATGATCATCTTTTGACTTTCTTTAAGAATAATGATGAACATAGTTAAAGAAAAAATCTTTCCAACACATATTTCGAGAAAGATATAAGCGAGTTAAACTCGGTTCGAAATATCAAATGTGTATAATATAAAGTATATATAGCTATAAGACTTAGTCTCAAAAGGAGATAGCATAGAATGGACTTCTGAGTGATAGATGAGTTCAATCTCCACATAACTTTTGTTAAAGAAATTCCTCCAAGCTCCCCTTAGTAGATCTTCGTCTTCAATCGATGAACGCTGTGAAGTCTAAAGCTCAACTAAACATTCTATCCTAATCCGGGACATAGTTATAAGTAGACTAGAAATCAAGACTTATAGTTTTGTCACCTAAACTTGACAAACAAGATTGAGATAACAACGCTAGCAAGTTCGACCGAGCAATGCTCTAATAATATTCCTTTTGAAAGAGAGCAAACATTTTTGCTGTATAACGTTCTGAAGCGCGAGCTTCAAGTGGCCAATAACTTTTCAAAGGTGGTTTTCTTTGCATGCTTCTGAAATCTTCAATTTTTTCTCTATCTCGTCGACAAGTAAGAATATTATCATATTGAAGCATGAAACTCTTTAGTGATAAAGTTCTTTTAAAATACTTCTTCAGAAAACTGTTCATACCTTCGCTCCGCTGTGTAGTTGTCATACCAGCACAAAAGTGTAATCGACCATACACTTGAGCCCACTTCTCTTTTTTCTTATATAAAGTTTTCAACCATTTATTATCAGTCAGTTTGTATTTTTTAAGCAAGGATTTCCACATAAACTCGAATTCTTCCTCATTATCATTTTCATATATATACAGCTTTTGAAATCTTTGGCAAAAAAATCAGATTTTGCAAATACATGAGAGAGGTGCTTCGCAGCCAGTTGGAAAATATGCCAAAGACAAAGTCGATGATGAGCATCCGGGAATACCTATTTGATTGCATTCATAGTAGGCGCTGCTTGGTCGGTGAAAATTGTCTGCGGATGTTTCCTGTTCATGGCATTCAGAAATGTCTTAAACAACCATACAAACGAGTCTGTGCTCTCGTCTAGTAATAAAGCACATCCAAAAAGAGTGGTCTGGCCATGATTATTTACCCTAATAAAAGGTGCAAACGGTTTATCATAGTTATTAGTTCCAAATGTTATATCAAACACCAACACATCACAGAAGAAACTATAGTCCATCCTGCACTTAGCATCACTCCAGAAACAATTGCACAACTGACCAGTCGCATCCATTTCAATTGCATAAAAAATATGGATTTTCTTTTTGCATTTCTTGAAAGTACTCTAACAAATGCTCAGCATCACCTTTCCCCAACACATCTTGACGCCTTCTTCTCTATATATGATTGTTACAATCCATTTGGGTGAAGTTCAGATTTTGAGACCCTCCTGATTCAACACTCAAGTATGCAAAAATATTTTTGTGACTTATACCCGCATAATGCATATTTTCAATTAATCTTGCTTGAGAACTCTCTATTTTCCGTTGTGATCTCAACATATGCACTTGATCTGAACAAGTAAGCACATGATTGTATTTTTCTACAAATTCTACTATGGAGTATTTTGAATCATCACTTTGCAGTTTAATTACCATATTTGCCTCGCAACCTGTCGTGAGTGCAAGTGTCGTTTCAAAGGAGATCCCCTTGGATGTTGTCGATACTTTCCTTCATTTGAATAGACTAGAACTCTTCCAGAAATAGCTTTATCTTTGCGATGGGTAGTTGAATCTTTTCGTATACTAAAGCCAGCATTTCTAGCATAGCGATTATAGTAATCATACGCTAATTCTTCCGAGTCGAATTTCATACTAATTTCTGGCACTTCTTTGTTAATACCATGTATCAAGCCTTCATTAATTGAAAATTTATTTTCCATAGACAAGTTATCATGTTCATGTAGGGAGAGAGTTTCAAGAACCACCATCACCTGATTCATGAAGAGAATAGTTGATTCAAGCAATATTGCAGGCAAATTATATTCAACAATACATCTACTATCTAATAAATGCACTATGACATATTCACACGGACCATTCAACAAATAGTTAACAATATTCTAGGTGATTAACAAGACTGAATGTAATGAGTTCCAATAGAACACAATTCCATCAAATTAAATGTGGTAGTATGAAGAAAATTAGCTCGTTAAGGTTCTGAGATATCTTGAAGATTTATATTTTCTATAATTTCAGATGGATAAGAAATATGAAGTTTGCAATTACTCTAGTACCTTCAATATTTCATAAGTGAAAGAAGAATTTTTTGATCTAGCTCAAACATAATATATATTTGGGTGTCGTTCGAAACTCTAATAATACAATAGATTTCAGCAATTCCAGGAATTTAGAGATCTAATTATTTTTTTGCGGCAAAAACAATATACTCGCGCCAAAAAATAATACTGAATTTGGGGTTTCCTTAAAAAAAACGGAGGCTAAAAAAACGGCAGTAAAAAAACAAACAGTTAACCATAGTTATCCCCTAGTTTGGTGACGTCAGAAAGACTCGAAATGAATGGATGTGAAGCTGCTCTAGCACTGCTGGAGCAAAATTTTCTCCATTTTTTGACTTCTAAAAATCAAAAGGCAAGAAGTTAGTTTGGATGTAAATTTCAGAACGGATTCTAGAAGCAAAACAATCGATTTTTTATGAAACAAAATATCTTTGTTTCTGCCTTCTGCTCCTGAAATCCAAACGTGCTATAAGACTACTTCTTCCCGCCGTGTTAACATTATTACAAAAATTATAAATAATTTTTAAAATTTCTTCCTACATAACATTTTTTTTTTCACCATGTACCGAAAAAAACAAACATATTTCTTCACGGAGAACGTTACAAACAGACATTTTTCTTTTAGAACCGGTTATAGATATGCCTGCCTCGTGTGCAAATCTGTTTTCCAAACCATGCATTTAACCCTGCACCATGGTCTTGGATGGATGCTCTTTAATTGAGTACGAAGAAGCCATTTCTGCTCAAAAAGATAAAGTGCTAAAGCAAGCATCATTAGAGGAGCAAATAACTGAAACCAAAAAGATAATTAGACTGAATGGACCACTAATAATTATATCTCCTCTTTAGGGTAATAACCCTACTTATCCTAATGATATTTTGACTAATTATCGTTCAAATTTTCCAATTTATATATATCACGAAATTCAAGCCCGACTTGTGTATTTTTTTTACGTAAATTTTGACCGTCTTCTTCTGCTAAATTAATGCTTTGACTTGATTATGACACGTGGCAGTAATCGGCCCTACCAATCACATATGCTAACGGTTCAGATTAATAAATGTAGGCCTCACCGTATTACGTGGCTCCTTCTTAGTCATCATCGTACATTGCAAGAAGATGAATCTGCAAGAGATTTTCATTGTCATATTGAGAGATTTTAGTGGATGCCTTACTGAATATTTTTGCTTAGCGAGCTGGATTCTAGATACGGGCGCTCTGACAATCTAAACATCTTTGTTAATGGGAGTGATGGGTTTCCATTAGTATTCAAGCAGAAGTACAGATTGCACTGCCAGTCAAATAAACAACTTTGACTAGAAAAATGAACAGATTGTGATTGTTCTTAGTGTTGGGTTCAGATGAACATTTGAAGAAAGATCAGCATCAATACTCATTTGGATTCAGAATCTTATGTTTTGAAGGGGGAAAAAAAAGAAAGAAAGAAAAGGAAGTCTTTCGAGGAGTTTCAGTTACATAATCAAAGACTACATTAACTGTATATAAGTTTGTCGAAGTGGAGAGTAAATCAGGTTCTGGATAAAGGGTTTACTCAGAAACCAGTGGAGTGATATATAGATTCATGGTTTAAGATGATGGTTTTCTCGAAGTTGCTGAGGAAAAATTAAATCTTTTAATATAATGGGGTTCTTTTATCAGGATTTAATTAAGGTTTATTTATTAATGGAAATTGGAAGGAAATGAAGTTGTAGCATGTGATAATCTCAGAAACCTGCACATGGGTATTCCGTTTTCCAAGCTTTGTGACTGAAAATCGATAAAAGAAAACCAGAGTTTTTATTTTATCAAGAGAATCAGTAACAGAGAAAACCCCATTGAATTGGTGTTTGAGAAAATTTAAAAAAACCAAAAACCCCTGTTATTTAGGTGCCAAGGGAAATGTGAAGTCTGAACTTAACATTTCCGATTGCTTGTTAGGAAACAGCTCATTATTGCTTATTTGCACCACTCCTCCCCTGGATTACAATCAGGTATGTATATAAGGGTCTGTTTCATCTTCATTCTAAATTTAATCTTTAGTAAATTCCTCATTATATTCTACTTCTTACTTGGGCTTTGTTTTTTCTGATCTTCAGGTAATCTTCAAAAATCTCATTGATTTTACCTGCAGTTACAGTTCTTGATCAAAACCCATCAACTTTCTTGTGTTTCATTTCTCTCTCTCTCCTGATTATCATCGTTAGAATTGAAACGCTTTTCTTAGGAAACTTCATCAAATACCCATTGAAACTCTGTATCTTCTCTTCTTCTTTTTTCCTGCTTTTTTCCTTTTTATTTTATTTCAAGTTCAGAAGTAAAGTGAAAGCAGATCACTTTTATTTCTCTATTGTTGTTTCTTGTGATAATAAAAAGGTGGTATTAAATAAAAAAACCCTTTGATCTTCCCTACTCATTTGCTTCATATCCCATTCTTTCCCGTCTCTCTCTGTAGGTGAATCAAATGTTTATGATCAAGAGAGGAACAGCTGAAAATCAAATGTGCTCTTCTTCATCTTCTAGTTGTACTTCTTCTTTCTTCTCTATGAGTTTCTTTAAACATAGCCAACTCTATTATGGTGCAATAGTTGTTCTATTTCTAGCCTTTACATGCTTTTCAAGATCTTCAATATTATCTATTCTCTTTTCTTTTTCCGCATTCATTTTATCTTCTCATCTTCTGTTCAATTTCACAAAGAAAAAACCTAGTAATACAAGCAGCACTACACAAGAAAACGTATTAGAATTCGAGGAGGTTTATTTGGTACCAAATAAGAGAGTAGCTCAAGTTGGAGGAGGTCAGATTCATGAGTATTTATTAAGTAAATCTTGTGATACATCATCGGAAACGGAAAGTGGCGATCTTTCATCGAGCAGTGACGATTCCGATGTTGATTGGTCGTTCCGGCATTATGTGGGTCAGACTGCGATGTATTCCGATGATTCTATTTCAGATGACGAAAGCCTCATCGAAATCGAACTACCGGGTGGTCACTACATGGGTGCAAAAGAGGAACCAAATTTTAATGAAGAGACACAATTCAGTTTTGGAGTTGTAGACGAACCGATTTTCAAATTTGGTGGTAAAGGAGAAACCAAATTCAGCAAGTACCAGAGTAATGTACCTGAATTATTTCAAGAATCAATTTTTAATCAAGAAGATCTTATGGAGCTATTTGCAGATATTAATGAGATGAATGAAGAGGAAAATTTGATTGAGATTGATATATCTATGGGTTCCATCAAGTGCTGAAGGCTAGAGATTGCAGCTTGAAATTAATGTCCAATTCCTTTTATTTAACCCCTTGAAATGTTTTTTTCTCCAAATTAGTGTTAGGGATTTTGGTTTCTTACATTTTGGAGGTATGGAAAAGTTGCCTTTGTTTGGTGAGGTGGTGTTGCCGAGTATTTTACCTTTTCATTGACCTCATTTTCATTTAAGTCATAGGATGCTTAAAGGTGTTTTTTTCATTCCGTGTTTTTTTTCTTTGTTTTTTTCTTTTTTCTTTTTTTGGGATTAATGTATGTACATAATTCTCAAAGTAATAAAGCTTCTAACTTTATCAAATTTTTTTTTAAAGTTTTACAGTTGAATTAGAATAAAGAAATTCTTGAAAAAAAAATCAAGCATGTGATATAAAGAACCGCATTAATTTCAATTGATTGATTCGTACACCAAGAACAGTAAAATTTTGATAAATTAATAGCATTAATTTCAATTGATTGATTCGTACTATTCTCTCCAAGTGTTCCTCCCCTTTTTATGACTCGAATCAACTTATATATAGCCACCAGACCCAAAATCTCTCGAGTTAATCCACAAATATTCTCGTTTCTCTTTTAGCAAAAGTCTCGGCCTTTCTTCTTTTCTTCTTACGTGTTTTAGATGTTTCCAACCTTCCCAAATCTTCTGAAAAGAATCCTATAAGACATATCTTCCCTTAACTACGCGTAACTTCCAACTATATCAGAAAAAATCCCTGTTTTGCCGAGATGAAAGATATCCCTCCCTGTTTACTGAAATCACGTGTAAAACTCCTCTTTTCTCGATTCAATTAGTGTTACCAACCCTGTTTTGTCGTACAAGATTGATGCCAGGTAATATCCAAGACAAACTCCTCAAAAATCTCATCCAGATATCGATCCAGAGAATTACGCAGGTGGTGAAGAATTTTCCCGCCAAAACAACATCCAAACGGTGAAGATGATGCCCCTTATCCTGCTGCTGGGTGCCTTTAACACTTGGGGTGTCCTGGGGTGTAAATAGCAAGTGAGTACCCCTTATCCAAAGTGAGAGTCCGAATAGCAGATGTCCTCCCAGGTGCCTTTAACAATTTTTCGAGCCAATTTCGCCGCAAAAGCCTATCCCTCCAAAAACACCTACAAAGGGATAAAATACCGAAATAAGTACAAAAATGGGTACTAACAATATACACAAAAGAGATGAAAATAGACACATAAATGCGTCTATCAGCCGATTGCCTAAAATCAGATTTGGGCAGTTGCCAACCCAATAACTTATACGGACAGTTGCCGATTCTAACAATTTATACGGCCAGTTGCCAAAATTAATGATAAGCACGTAAGTATGACGCATTTTCACCCATAACTACATTATCTAGGATTCATTTTATTTCTAATAAAGTTGTTTTAAGTCTTTTCTAGGGAATAAGCTCTTGCGGCAAAATTGGCTCGAAAAGTGGTGTTTTACACCCCAGGATAAAGTACTAAAGGCACCCCAAAAATGCATCGGAGGAACCCAGAAAAAAATGTTGAAAACACCACAGAAAAATTACTAAAGGCACCCCAAGGGACAAGTGTTATTCGGACTCCAGCAACGGATAAGGGGCGACCATGGATAAGGGGTGACTTTCTTCCAAAATTCAAAAAATATTTTTAGCGGGAAAATATTCCCTTTCACTGGCAGATTTTCAGTCGGATTTTTGGAGTAATTTTGGGTAGACTAAAGGGATGGAATTGGTTGGGATTGTTCCTAGAGGATATAAGAAGCTAGTATGGGTGTTGTTTCCGATATAAATTGGCTTAATAACGTGTTTCAATCCAAAACAGTGGACACAAGTTTTCACGGGTTCAAGTGAATTTGACACGAGTTTGAGGCGTGTAATGCATGAGTTTAGAGTGTGTTGCACTACAGAGATGCTAGAAGAAGATAAATAAGGAAGGTTGACAGCTGAGAACGCGTGGAAGATCAAAAAATGGAAATTTTGGGCATAGAGAATAATAGTGATAAATGAAGATTATTTGGGAGATATGGCGTGATTAAATGAGGCTTAGGAGTATAAATAGATTTCTAGAGGTACAAGGAAGGGGGGTCGAGAGTTTTGGGTCGAGATGAGAGTTCAGGAGGCGTGAATCAAGAGTTTTCAGAACTCTGTTGTTGTTGCTGCTACTGCTCGTGAAGAACAGGGAAACAACGACAGTCTCTTCATCCGTCGTAACGGTTTCTTCAACTGGTTGTAATAGTTTCTTCAACTGGTTTGCAACATTTATATTCATTGTAACAGTTTCTTCATCCTCTTCTGGAACATTTATCTTCAGATTTGTAACGATTATCTTCATCATAACAGTTGAGAGTTGAAACAGTCGGTCTGTAACTCACCTGTGCTGTTTCAGATTTCCTGTTTCATTATTTTCTCTTCTTGTAAACACTTTTTGAGCCATGAATACATATTTTAAGTGTGTTTTCGACATGATGAGTTAAACCCAAACACTGGGACGACGGAGGAGGCCGAACTTCATACATGGGTAAATTTATTTTATTCTTTTTTATGATTTTTGCACTAATATTAACTGAAATATGATTTTGATTAATTAGTTATTATTTTATTAGATGGGTCATGCTTGCTTAGATGTTTGATGTCCCATGCTTACGATTTATAACTAATGTTTTTAGAATCTACCTTGGTAAAAATAAGAGTCCATGTTTACATTTCTTGAGATAAAATTGTTGAGAATAAATAATTGAACCTTATGTTATGAAGATTGGCCGAATCCTTAGTTCCAGTACCTCTTGCACCATTTGTAATATTATTGTATATTTTTATTAAATTTAAAAACTCGAATCTTCACAAGTCTTAGAGTTCGAATCATTTTTACTACAACATCAAAATCACATCAATTAACACGGGCAAATTGTCCAAAAATAACAGACGGCCAGTTGCCAAAATTAACACGGGCCAATTTCCCGAACATAACATACGGCCAGTTGCCAAAATTAACACGGGCCAATTGCCCAAAATAACAGACGATCAGTTGCCAAAATTAACACGGGCCAATTGCAAAAAAATAACGGATGGCCAGTTGCAAAAATTAACACGGGCCAATTGCCCAAACATAACATACGGCCAGTTGCCAAAATTAACACGGGCCAATTGCCCATGATATATACTTGCCAAGGTTGCAATCATCTCTGAATAGATGGTATGAACTGCAAAGCAGTAACCAAGACTTTCAGATGATATGAACAACCTTGTAGAGTTGTACTGAACCGCATAGCGGCTTCCTACGTACCCTCTCTGTTGCTCGAAGGGATCAAGCACGACCGTAGTTCGTCATCTTTTAATT
>JAJJMB010016199.1:845847-986810 GCA_023531105.1 Papaver atlanticum
TTCATGAATATCAAGCCCTAGACTTGTACTCCCTTAAAAAGAAACAAAGGCAGCAAATAGAGGAAGAAGTAAGATGCTCCCTGATACAACACCATCATTCAAATTAATCACCAAAACCCATTAATTCCTCACAACTCATATCTTGTTCTTAGAGGATTTGAAAAGAGAAGAAAGAAATATTCCCAGAGAAGAAAAGATCCAGGGAGGGAGAAAAACGCAAGAAGAAAAGCCAGAGAGAAATTGAGTTCACCTAATATCTAAGTTTTTGTTTTTAAACATATAAAAATTACTCATGTACACTGACAGGTCCAATGATCGACATGTGCACTGAAACGTGGACAGCTGCATGGTTAGCTATTAGGCACCCAATGGTTTTAGATTAAGGCAGATTTTTCTAATTGGGGAATGAACTTTAAATCTTGAGGTCACCTAAGAATGTTTAGAAAACATGTCAGTCTTAAGCACTCTTAGGGCAGAGTTTGATTAACGGGTTTAGTTAAACCCGAAGAAAAATTTCAGTCTTTCACATACTAGGCCACTCACGTCAAGTATTAAAATATTATTATTTTCAAATTTTCAAAATATTGGTCGCACGAGCAAAATCCGCTCGATCATTCGAGCAAAATTGAGAGTTTCAGTCAAGATCAAACTCTTCTGAAAATCCGAAATAATTCTCGAACGCGCACCATAAAATTTCAAAACTCTCAGGACTGAGACACGGACATCATGGTTACATGGGCATGCTACCTTGACCGACCAAGGCCGTCCCTAAGGCTTGCAATGAGCCGGTCCCACACATCTTCATAATTTTGACCTAATTTGCTATCAATTGTTCGTATTGGGTCCAAACTCTCTCCAACCAACTTGGGATTTTCTCAATAAACCGTCAGCTGGTCCCACGACCACCAAGGGCCGGTCCCATGACCTCTTGGTCGGTCCCTCATCTCTCCATAGCTAGGTTTTACTACCTAACGCTCGCACGGGCACTATTTAATAAATGATTAATTCAGCATTTGATCATTCTTTCACCAACTGGTCAAAAAAAGACTTTGGTGCATGCTCTCTCGAGCACTTGGGCGCTACATGGTCGTCCATCATCCCATATAGACGGTCCCTCCTTCACTCAGTAACCTATTTTCAGTAAATCATTAATTGACGAGCAATTGATCAAAATTAGAGTTTCGACTAAATGCTCTGCAAATCATAATTTCGAGCAAGTTCAAACACTAATAATTTTATGTTGATCCAGTAATCAACATCTGGATTAATTATAAAATATTCGGTCCAGCTACCAATATTTTAATTAATATTTTATTGGGTCACGTTACCAATAATTTATCGAATGAGCAATACTTGCTCAAATGCTCGAATATTGATTCAACTATCAATATTCAGTAATTTATCGAATGAGCAATACTTGCTCAAATGCTCGAATATTGATTCAACTATCAATATTCAGTAATTTATCGAATGAGCAATACTTGCTCAGATGCTCGAATATTGATTCAACTATCAATATTCAACAACTCATCACACGAGCAATAATTGCTCAGAGTATCAATATTCATCACGTTGATTCAATTATCAGCATCGAGAACTATACGTCCTAACAGACGTTCGATCCATGAATCCTAGAGCATTCGACAATCATGCTCCACTAAACAATACTTAGACTCATCTTCTAATCAAGTCAACGACTGACTAATCAAATAAACGTCTGCTTCGCAGACTCCACGTTCGTAAGACATCAATCACGTCACATGGGGGATATTAATTAGGGTTTTGGTCTGGCGGCCTATAGCACGTGTGTTCATCCATGATGATAAATGTGAGTAAGCCGTGCAAGAAGTTGAGGGAGTTAGCAAAGTAGTGGGTGGACAATCAATCAAGTCTTCGCACGACCTGGAACTGGTTAAACCACGATTTCCCACTTTCCCACTCTTTCACTCGAGCAACCGTCACACTTACTGGAGATCAATGTGTCTATTATTCTAGCAATATAAATAAGTCTATGAATCCACGATTGAACAGGACAGACAACATTCGTCAAACAGAAGAATTCTGATCTTAGCAATCACTCTCAAGAATTCAATCAATCAACCAGAACTTATTCGAACTCAGCAGTTCACAGAAAACTTGCATAAACCCATAACACATTCATAATCCTTGATCATCATTGATCTCGCACACTTCTCAGCTTCCCTCCTACAGATCAACCCTCTTCCCTCTTTGTGACCGAATTGATTCTGGAACAGCTATTTTCTTGGTTTAGGCCGGAGTCCTACATATTGATCTCTCGAACTCAAAGCACTCTCGTGCAGTGCATCTGTTTGAGGTTAGGCAATTTGCTCGGTTGAGGACCCTCCATCCGTTCGGTCGTCTCTCCATTCCCTAGAAAATTAGCAAATCGTTTTTCCCCATCAACAGATTGGCGACCACAGTGGGAGATTAATCTCTCGGTTGCAATCTCAAACTTTCACAAAATTGCTGATCTTAGGTCAGGCTCAGTTATAAATCCTAACCCAAACAACGCTAGCACTAGCAACAACGGTGGTACTCCAGAAACTACTCCTGCTTCCAACACCGGTGATGTTGATACCACTCCTCCTTAAACCAACATCGGAAGCAATCCTCTCTTTGGCCGGTCTCCCAAAGAAATCAGAGAAAATCCGCCTACCATAGCTGATCTTATGAAGGTGCAAGAGACTCTCTCCAAAAATCAGATTGACATGGCTACCACTCAGAAGGAGTTATGCAATTATCTCAAAACTCTCACAGACAAGATGTCAAAGAAAGCTCAGGAGAAAGGAAAATCCAAAGAAAATGCGGCTGCTGATCCCGAAATTTCTCCAATCCACGTAGTAGATGATGAAGTCCGCAAGGCTGCAGATAACCCACCAACAAGGGAACCTGCAAGTTTTATCACTCGTGAGGACCCTGAACGCTTTATGGAGGATCGAGGAAAAGACAAAACATCATCTGTTCACCGTCATCAACCTCCATATCCTGCTACTATGCAAAGAATTCCTCTCCCAAAGGGCTACACCTCTCCAACGTTCACAATGTACAATGGAATGGGGAACGCTCGAGAACATGTCTGTTGATTCCTGGAAGCACTAGGCGAATATGCACACAACCATGTCGTCCGTCTGAAGGAATTCTCGAAATCTCTGACAGACCGAGCATACACATGGTACAATAACATTGCACCAGGGAGCATCACTAGTTGAGAAGAGATGGTTAACGCTTTCTACCAAAAATACTTCTTTGTCTCAGAGCGGATTATTCTCTCTGATTTCGGAAGAATGTCTCAGAAGAACAATGAACATCCGAATGACTATGTGAAGAGGTTCAGAGTCCAAGCTTTGGATATTCATGATCCGAATGTAACTGAACAACAACTGGTGGACTTGTGCATCAACAAAATGATACTGGTATACAGATCCTTACTGGAAAATCTCCGATTCCAGACTTTCTCAGAACTTCATGAAGAAGCCAAGCGATCAGCAACTACTGCTCCGGCCTTACTGGAAAGAACATGAGCTACAAAAGTCAAGGAACCACGAGAAACTCGAGATAGTGCTAGGCGTCTGATCAACAAACAGTATAATCTCCAACCTTCCAAGAATGTTGTTGAATAAAGCAAAAGGAAAGCTGAGGCACCACTGCATAAGCATGCTTCTCCAATCTCCCAGGCTCCTCCAAAAGCGCAAAGAAAGGATAACCAATCCTGAAATGCACAAACCTCGACCCCAGCATCAACAAACGGGAAATGATGCTCAAACTTCCTTCTTCCCATTGAAGAACTGATCGAGTTACTGGAAGTCTGGATTCAATATGGTGCAATCAAATTTCCATTCATCAGAAGAGAGCAAACCGAAGAACAAATGGAGAATCACAGGACATCAATCTCTCCGAGCAACCTTTCGACGAAGCAGTTCATTCCTTGGTCGAACATATATGTGAATTGATCTATCTATCGAAAGCACAAAGGAGAGACATGTTCACAGAATCACATCATGTCAGGAAGATACTTTCTGAGCCTCCAGCCACAGACAAAGAGATGTACGACTGGGGACTGCTTACCACAGCCAATCTCAAAGGAAACGAATTTGGGAGAACGTTGATCGATGCTCGCACCGCTATCAACATTTTTCCACTGAAAACTCTCAGAGCCGCAGACATCACTTCAAAAGAAACTACTCATGTTCCCATCTCAATCAGAGACCATGAAGGAACGCTCAGAGATGTTTATGGCTACATAACTCTCAAGATGAAAATAGGTTCAACCTGAACAGAGACCAAGTTTCACATAAAAAGGAAGATCCAAGATATGATATGATCCTCGGACTAGCGTGGATCCATGCTGAAAAGATGGCCACTGACAAAGCGTCTTTGGTTGCATATCTCTCAAATGAAGAAAATTCTGATCCAGAAGATTTGGCGGACGTTCCATCATCAGAGCATTTGAAGGAATTTCGAACTTCGACGAAGTTGAAGAAAGAACATGCAAAAGATGCATAGACATTTATCAAGAGGTTCCGCACTCAGGCAAGTCTTATTCCTCCCATGTTTATGTCATTTATTTACTCACATGCTATCCTAGCATGGGGACTCAGTTCTGCTAGCAATTCTGCTATTGGAAGACGTTATGACTGGGTAGCTTCACCATATTAACATTTTACCAAGTGGTTGAATCTGGCACATCTCTGAATCGAGCATCTCACTGAGACGTTTATTACTGAGATGATGTTCAAGCATGGCAAAGAACACTTTGGGCGTTTCTCCGTAGCCTTGCAAGAGTGTCCATGAGCGCCACAAAATCATAAAGCTCTGATGTATGCACAAGTGTTGAATGCCACTACCGCAACAAAAAAAATGCCAAATCAACAGAAGATACTCGGGGCCGAGACGATCAAGCCTAAGATATTCTACGATTAAGGGATATGACGCTTCAATGCTCAAGCATCCAAGGTTTGAAGCATTTAGGATTTTCTTAACCTATCCGTTATTTTCAATTCCTCCAAAATATATGCAATACTTGCATTAAGTAATTGAATCCATCAAACCAAAAGAAAATATTTACAACTATCAATCACCCACTTCTCCAAGGCCAACCGAAATTCAAAAACCTCTCATCTCTGAGTGTTATATTCTTCAGAATCCTTCAGATTGTACTCCCAATCAAAGAGTACACCTTCGATAATACCGCATCTAGCTTCAGCACAAATATCTTGACGATGATACGCTGATTCAACACCAACACGATCAAAGCGTAACCGAATTAAAATATGAAAGTCTTCACTATCCCATGATAAGACTTCTGAAGCAGATGCAACATCATTCATCCATAGATGGCATAAACTTCTTCAACATACACTGGGGACTTGATCTTATTGGAGAGATCGATTCAAATCTATTTCAATAAATGTTGTCCATATAACAAGTTATTGCAACTTGATGTGATTCCATGAAACTTAATCAACGGGACCTCTCTATATTACAATCCCTTACACGACTGAGGAACTTCCTCTCTCCACTAATCACATCCAGAATGAAGACCGCTGCTGCTATCTGCCACAACAACTTCGATTCACTGACGAAGCCAGTTCACAGTAAATTCATACTGTTCAGGAGAATTCATGTTGAACTCCTATTAAACCTTCATCTTATGGATGCTTAACCCACCAACTAGTTTGTGAGTAAAAAACTCACTGGATGAAGGAGCAAAGACTATGTCGATAATCATGGTTCTAGCCTTTTCGGTCTCTGGAGCAACTCCGACCATAGTATCGGCATCAACAAGGATATCTGGAGGAACTCTGTCCATGGTATCAGCATCAACAAGAATGTATGGAGAAAATTCAATCGTGATCTTAGCATCAACAACGGCCTCAGGAGCAACATCCTCATGACAGGGCTTCATCAACTAACCATTGTCTGAAGTATTACTCGATGAAACAGACTTCTCCAAGCACTAATGATTCATATCAATATGTGTAGACATGAAAACATGTTCACATGAAAGTATTCCCAAAGCTTGCACGACGGACGGGCACAAGCCAAAGTCTTCTACAAGATGATATCATCATCTCTACAAATGAAATACAACATACTTCAGGCCATGGGTTTACAGAAACGTACCAATGGGTGAGGAATGGGACAATGTCTATGTCTCTGCTACAACATACCAAAAGGGCGCATCAATCGGACATACGAGCTAAAAGATATGGTCTCCACACTCAGGTTTAGGAAATCTAAAAAAGTTATACGGGATTACAAATTACAAATGTGCACACTTCGTTGGCTGACCTATACAACTCCAAATTGAGTGATTATTTTCTCATATGATAACTCAGTCTCTTAGATTCAAAAGTTGGGGTCAAGCACCGAATTCCGACATCATATGAGATTCCTACAGCTTCCAGGCATACAACATGCAAGCAGCAACTCTTAGACGGGATTCATAACCTCCACAGTCGATCGATGTCCACCAGGTCTTTCCACCAAGTCCTTCATCAAAGTACCTCCAACTTCGACACCCTATGTATTTACATTAAGTTTTTGTACCTGGGTCCTCTATCTAGGTCTTGCCATAAGAAGAAAAAATGAAAGGGAGAGATTTAACAAAATACGGGGGACTGACGGTCCACTGATCATGACGATCAGTTTCACAGTCCAAGACCCGTGGCATCGGACTCGCCTGTGGTAAGAATTCATCGTAAAAGGAATGCTACCACAGGGACGTGAAACCATGGTCATTACATCATCCCCTCTTGAGAGCAACCTCAGTTATGGTCCCGTGACCAAGGTTTAAGAAGTGATGCTTCTACGACTGACAGAAAGAAAAAATGGTACTGCAAATGCCAGGCTCATGTATCAACCAAGGGTTTCAGATTTCAAATTAATCAATGGCATTTAAATCCTTCATCAAGCATTCAATACACAAGCAAATGGTCTAAAGACACAAAAGGGGAGTTTTAAAACAAGCTCGTTTGAGACGATTTTACACTGTCATTCACAAAGAAGTGATCTGGGAGCAATTGGTGAAGAATCTAAGGTTGATTCATATGTCATTGTCTTCGTATGGATGTACTCTACAACATATCCAAAATTCACAGCAATTGAATCAACGATAAAAAAGATGTGGCCAAAACGTTGGACTACATGACAGCTAAATTTTTTCTGAAAACCTCCTGGAAGTTTACTGTTTCGTCAATTTCGGCCCTTAAACGTTCTCGAAAGCCTAAAAGCTTCTTTAAAAAGCTTGGAAATTTTCTGAGGATGAAGAAACATGGGTAGATCACAAAAATCCGACATCGAACGAAGATTCTACAGCATTTTCAATGAAGACCTAACTTCTGAATTTTTTGATGAAGGATTATGACGAAATTCTCCATTCATCCACAACTGAATCAGGAGCTACACCATCAACGCAAGGCTGAACTTCATCTTTAGCCGATAGTCTCACTTGCAAGTCGACGATGCTTCTGCTGATGAGATATGAGCTTTTCATCTTCAGCTCTTTTCTTCTGCGATATTTCATCACGTCTCTGCTTTCCCTCCGCATCTTCTAAGACAAAGAAAGCATATACCTTAGCACGAACCACTCTCAGATTATCAATAGACATACCATGTATCAGCTTTCCAACATCTCTGAAAGGTTGATTCACCTTGGCATGAACATCTGCAGAAGTCTTCATGTTTGGCTTGATATTTCTTGAGCGTTCCCCGGAAGAGCCATAAGGGTGGTTGTAACTAGAAGTCACCATTATCTGAGGCGAAAGGCATGGAGTCATGGATATACCAACAACAAACACGCAACAAAAATGGTAACAATCCAACTCTTACCTGTTTACAATTTCACTAACAGTGACAGTAGTGAACTTAGCACAAAATTTCAAGAACTTGCTCGTTTCTTCAAACTTGCAAAGACGAGCAAAGTCCGTTATTCAAAAATCACAAATTGATTTTCATAAAACCGTGAACAACCCACGTAAATTTTTAACATCCACTGGTTTTTCAAAAATTGGACAAACGTCCATTCTACAATTGTGAAAACTCACATACAGACATTATTTCACCATGTATAATTGTCTACTTTCAACAGTTGTTCAAAATCAAAACATTGATTTTACAAAACAAAAAAAAAATTAACGTGAAACTCACGTAAATTTGAAAAAATATTTTTTTTTTTTGCTCCCTCGCGCGAGCATACGTCTTTGTAATAAGAGTATATTTTCAAAAATTTGTGAGAGCTCACATATCGAAAATAAAAAAATTCATGAAAACTCATATACAAAAAAATTATTACTAACAGACGCACGTCTATTCAAAAAAAATAAATCTCTTGTACTAGCATCCACCTTTGAAACGAGAGTTTATTCAATCTTGTGAAATCTCACATATTTAAAAGATAAAATTTTGTTTCATGAAAACTCATAGACAAAGATTTTATAATTAGACGCAGGTCTATTAAAAAAAAATCTCTCTTATGCTAGGGATTATTGTTTGTTTCTTAAACTAATGAACGAACGAACATCCGTTCCTAAAACAAGGATTTCCCTTTTGGGCCCGGCCCACAAACGCTAAATCGACCAAAATTGGAGCAAACTCCCTCGTTTGAGCGAAACTCTTAGTTTTCCACGCTTTCACCGAACAAAAAATAGGGAAAGGTGTCACGGGACCGGGCCACCTAGCCGGCCGGCCATGCCCTATCCGTGGCCGGTCCCACACCTCACAATCCCTTATTTTCTCATATTATTATTTCCATCATCTCATGGAACTCCATCGTTTGAGCGAAAACCCTAGTTTTTCAATATTTTCTCAAATATTGCCCAGACCACGAAAAAGCCAAAACGTCAAACGGTCACATGACCGACTAGGCAACTTGCGTCAAGTATTAAAATATTATTATTTTAATATTTTCAAAATATTGGTCGCACGAGCAAAATTCCACTTGATCATTCGAGCAAAATTTAGAGTTTCAATCAAGATCAAACTCTTCTGAAAACCCGAAATATTGCTCGAACGCGCACCAGAAAATTCCAAAACTCTCAGGACCTAGACACGGACATCATGGTGACACAGGCATGCTACCTTTACCGACCAAGGCCGTCCCTAAGGCTTGCAATAAGCCGGTCCCACACATCTTCATAATTTTGACCTAATTTGCTATCAATTGTTCGTATTGGGTCCAAACTCTCTCCAACCAACTTGGGATTTGCTCAATCGACCGTCAGCTGGTCCCACGACCACCAAGGGCCGGTCCCATGACCTCTTGGTCGGTCCCTCATCTCTCCATAGCTAGGTTTTACTACCTAACGCTCGCACGAGCACTATTTAATAAATGATTAAATCAACGTTTGATCATTCTTTCACCAACTGGTCAACAAAGGACTTTGGTGCATGCTCACTCGAGTACTTGGGCACTACATGGTTGTCCATCATCCCATGTAGCCGGTCCCTCCTTCACTCAGTGACCTATTTTCAGTAAATCATCAATTGACGAGCAATTGATCAAAATTAGGGTTTCGAATAAATGCTCTGCGAATCATAATTTCAAGCAAGTTCAAACACTAATAATTTTATGTTGATCCAGTAATCAACATCAGGATTAATTATACAATATTCAGTCCATCTACCAATATTTTAGTTAATATTTTATTGGGTCACGTTACCAATAATTTATCGAATAAGCAATACTTGCTCAAATGCTCGAATATTGATTCAACTATCAATATTCAGTAATTTATCGAATGAGCAATACTTTCTCAAATGATCAAATATTGATTCAACTATCAATATTCAGTAATTTATCGAATGAGCAATACTTGCTCAAATGCTCGAATATTGATTCAACTATCAATATTCAACAACTCATCACACGAGTAATAATTGCTCAGCTATCAATATTCATCATGTTGATTCAATTATCAACATCGAGAAATATACGTCCTAGCAGACGTTCGATCCATTAATCCTAGAGCATTCGACAATCATGCTCCACTGAACAATACTTAGACTCATCTTCTAATCAAGTCAACGACTGACTAATCAAATACACGTCTGCTTCGCAGACTCCACGTTCGTGAGACATCAATCATGTCACATGGGGGATATTAATTAGGATTTTGGTTTGGAGGCCTATAGTACGTGTGTTCATCAACGATGAGAAATGTGAGTAAGTCGTGCAAGCAGTTGAGGGAGTTAGCAAAGTAGTGGGTGGACAATCAATCAAGTCTTCGCACGACCTGGAATTGGTTAAACCACGATTTCCCACTTTCCCACTCTTTCACTCGAGCAACCGTCACACTTACTGGAGATCAATGTGTCTATTATTCTAGCAATATAAATAAGTCTCTGAATCCACGATTGAACAGGACAGACAACATTCGTCAAACAGAAGAATTCTGATCTGAGAAATCACTCTCAAGAATTCAATCAATCAACCAGAACTTATTCGAACTCAGCAGTTCACAGAAAACTTGCAGAAATACATAACACATTCACAATCCTTGATTATTATTGATCTCGCACACTTCTCAGCTTCCCTCCTACAGATCATCCCTCTTCCCTCTTTGTGACCGAATTGACTCTGGAATGGCCATTGTCTTGGTTTAGGCCGGATTCCTACAAATTGATCTCTCAAACTCAAAGCACTCTCGTGCAGTGCATCTGTTTGAGGTTAGGCAATTTGCTCGGTTGAGGAGACTCCGTCCGTTCGGTCGTCTCTCCGTTCCCTAGAAAACCAGCAAATCGTTTTCCCCCATCAACACCAAGGTTCCCCCTTGCTGCACCATCACAGCATAATAAAATTTGATTGGAATGGGGGAGATAGAAGTAATATTCTTTCACTTGTGTGATTCTTACTTTTCTGCACTTCAGATGAAAAGCTTTTATAATTTGCAGGTCATTAGATGTATTTCACATATAACATTTCAGATTTCATAGTATATAAACAATGCAATTAAAATATTAAGTTGTAAACAATATAGAAAGAGATGATCGAGGAATCCTTCTTCGCTACTAAACCGTCAATGAGCTAATATATTCATCCATTTATCATTAATCATAAATTATCATCAACCATGGGATAACAACTAGCGCAGTGCTATCCCCTAAAGTCTTTTGTTCACTGGATACCGAAGCACTCGAATATCATATTCTATTCATCCAAGCCACCAAGTAGTAGCACACTCAAGGTGTAACTTGGTCGAATGCTTTATGAATTATGACTTAGGTAAATCTTAGTAGTTAGACTCTTAGCTTAAGGTCCAATTTCTAATGTTGTTCTATACGCGATTGCTCCATAGAATCCCTCTGCAAGGTCTCACGTTTTCTACTTGTGTATGGATTATTCCACAATTACATGGATATCCTAACCCTTTACTAGCAACAGATCAATTAATAAACTACTATAGTTTGCCACCTAAAGCAATCAATTAATCAATCATAAACGTTAATCAAAGTAGAAACAAACGATAATCATATGAAGAAATCAAAATAGATGCATATATTAAAACAAATCAAGTCTAGAACTTAGAATTCATCCTCAATCAACAGTGGGTTTAGCTACTCATGGATGTAGAAGCATCCATGTTATACATATGATAAACTAGAGAAGAAATCGTTACGATTGATGAACCGCTCCGAAACCCTAGCTTTTGCTCCGTTGTTGTGTCTCCTCTCCAAGACTTAAAAAGTAATGTTAAAGATCCTTCTTAATGTTTAGGAGGTCTTCTTGTATAGTACTCATGAAATCTAGGGCTTAAAATCCCATTGGGACCAAGTATCCTCCTTTTAGAAGTCCAAAATGCGTTAAAACATGTCTTTCTCGCCTGCTACGGTCGTTACGGTCCTTAACCACGACCCCAACGACTCTAAACACCCAAAATATGCCATACTCTCTGTTAGGAAACGCTCAATGGTCGTCATGGTAATTTCCCTGAACCCCAACAACTCTAAGTGCTGAAATTGACTCCTCTCCGCCGGAAAATCTCCGAGAATCATCATGGTATAAATTTGGGTCGTCACCATCTTCTTCCTTGTATTTTTCAGCATATTGTTTCGGCCATAACTTCTTCGTACGAACTCAGAATAACCTTATTCTTTCTCCGTTCTCTTCATAATTGAATTTTGTTCAAGATGGTGATAATAAATCCAGAATTTGGATGAGTTGAACATGGTCTTCTAGTCCTTCTTATGTTTTTGACGTTCTTTGCTCCTTTTCGTCGCACTTCTTCCACTTCTTTTGGCTCTAGACACTTGGATCTTTAGAGAACTTCACTTTACAGCTGTTTTGCAATCATTTCCATTGATTTTGAATGATTCACCTAATAAAAGCAAATAAGAAAGAAAACAAGAGTAATACAACGTAGAATGCAAGAAATATAGCTAAAACAAGAATGGAATGGACACTAAAATCATGTAAATTATGCACTTATCAGAAGACGGTGAAGTTTTTCTTATTAGTTTTCGCATCTTGTGAATTGTGTGCACAAACCTTGATCGGCTGGGATCCAACTAGAATCGTGTTTATCTTTGATAGACTTTATTGTCTAGTTGCGTGAGATCGGCATCACCTTATAGTTTCTATTTGAGATCTATATTGATTGATTGCAAATCTAGAGTTTGGTTATTTCGGTAATCAAAGTTTAGATTGATCTAACCAGACAAAGGAGTTATTAGATTAAACAGAAAAGCCTTTGTCAACGACTCGTAATATCTTGTTACCAAAATTGAATTGAGTAATTACCAAAAAGATTTATCCTTTACTGTTTGGAATACGATCAAAAGGATTGATGATTCACGTGCGTGGCTCTAGAAGTCGAAAGCGCATGGATACTAAGGAAACTAAGTAGCTAGGGGTAGTCTACTTGGTCTCAACTATACGAAGTTGGTATTAGATTTCGTATAACGGCTTAATTCTGAGAGTATTCAAAACTGGACTAGGCCCCGAGGTTTTTCTGCATTTGTGGTTTCCTCGTTAACAAAATCTTATTATATCATTTACTTTGTTTTCCGCATTATAATTATGTAAATAACACACGTACGTTAATCCTAGTCACTTGGTATTGATCATATATAGTTTCGGTTTAATACCGTACCTATTATCAAGTGATCACTTTGTTGTCGTATTATCTCGATTTCATATCCATAGACGATCACACAAAGTGAATACCATAGTTTTCGTATTGTATCGACGTTGTCCATAGAGGATTACACTTGGTATCGGACTTATAGGTGGATATTTCAAAGATTATGGTGCATTTGGGTACCCTCGTCTTTTCAATTGGTATCAGAGTAGGCAAACACGAAAACATCTAACAATCTGTGTTTGATGTGATCCAACCATGTTAGAGCATTGCTCGGTCGAACTCACAAGTGTTGTTATATTAAGCTTGTTGTCAAATTTAGTTGTCAAAACTATATCTTGATTTCTAGTCTACAATTAGTTAAGTCTCGATCTAGGATAAAGGTAGTTGAGAAACGAACCAGTCATCATTTGTGTTCTACCGTTTGAAGGCGAAGATCAATCGAAGCTTTTGGAGAACTTCATCAACAAAAGGTAAGTGAAGACCGAACCACCTATTTTTCAAGTTATATTCACCTTTCTATCCTTGAGATGATTGTCGCATAACTAATTAGACTAGCTTGCATAAACAAGAATTTCGAGTCGAGAACTAATTATTTAGTTTACGAATTTCTCGGAATATAATGACTAAGCTTAATGAACATTTGTTCATACTTGATCAAATTCGGTAGAGAACAATTTATTGTTCGGAACCAATTGTTTATTCAAGTTTATCATTCAAAAATAGTCTGGAATAGTGATATGTGTCATTGATGTTATTCAGGAATGTTTCGAATTGATTTAGAGAAATATAGAACTATTATATTCGGAATACAAGACAGTGTTATCAGTCTTACAAACTGGGAAAACTGTTATATGTCTGAAGCCGTATTGCATGTACTCGTACACGTAGCGGAGTAGCTATACGACGACTTTCAGATTTGTGTGATACGCATATTCGTATGCACATCAGGGGAAAACTGTTTGTTTCGTGATCCGGATAGGTATGTATTTTCTTATACAAAAAATTTTGGAACCGTGGTAAGGGAACCAGGTTAAAGTATTCAAACCGATATGAGAATCAATAGTGTTCTATGTTCTAGAACCAATTTAGTACCCAAATCGGTACGCAAACTGAAAAAGTTTTGTGAACTCCTGAACCGTTAAAGGTCTTAAGTTTGGAAATCGGTACGTGAACTGAAAAAGTTCTGTCAACTTCGAAACTTAGTGTTCACCCTAAGTTTGCAAACCGGTACGTGAACTGAAAAAAATATGTCAACTTCGGAACTCAGTTTTGCTTATAAGTTTGCAAACTGGTTCGCGTACCTTGACTCAGCCGATTCACGAACTACTCAAGTAATTGTACTTTGTGCATTTACCAACTATGTTGATTATGATTCAATTGTGATTAAATTATTTCTCTGATATAATTTGTATTTGATCAATTCTCTAATTAACACTAGATTTATTTGATTACATGATTGTGACTCAAGATCAATGTTTTTGTGTTCATGGAAATGAGTGTTAAGCTTTTAAGTTCAAACCGGCTAGTTTCGGCTAACCATGTTGGACATAGTCTTTGTACACGGTTCGGTTACGGTTTACCTAACCTGAGTGTATATCTTGTTTATGTGAATAAGATTCAAAGCTTTCATCTAACAGTGAATATTGTTTGCTTGGTTCCAAAGCTATCTTAGCTTAATCCTAAAGCAACCTAGGCTTTGAAGTCTATATAAGGGAAACTCTTGGCAACTGGGATCTTTGAATCCCGACACTACTTTTTGGTGTTTCCTAGTTGTATCTAGAGTCATCCTGTCCAGAAACCATTTTAGGGTTTAGCGACTATCAAAAACTTTATTGGGATTCATGAAGCCAGGTCAAATTATCTTTTATCTTGATAACTTGAGTATCCTGATCTTGTTCGATTGTTGATTTATCACTTGAACAAGATAGATATAAATCACAAAGTTCTCTTCGTCTCAAACTTTGTGATTCCACAAGTTTTATACTTGTGAGGTGAATAATTGTTAGAGCATTGATCGGTTGAACCCTCCAAGCGTTGGTATGTCAAGTTTGGTTGTCATATTTTAGAGAATCAAAACTCATTTAAAGAGTCGCTTGATTATTTACTAGAGTCAACTTCGTATAGGTTAGCTAGAAAGTTACTAGGATATGAGAATTACAAGTATTACGTGAAGACTTGAAGAATGTGAAGAAGTAAGGAGCTACAACGACGACATCATCCTTCCTCTTGAGGTTAGTAATACTTGACTTGAACTGTTTCATTCCTAACGTATCTTTCAAGTCGTGCATATTGAAAACATAACTGCGAAGCTGTGAATGATTATACTCTAGTTAGACATGGTATTAAGGAATTATAATACGAAATATAACGCTTAACTTTTGAACTTCGTATATAAGACATCGACATAATCGTTTGAATGCTATTGTGATTATGTATGGGTATGGGTGAAGATTTCGTCCTAGGAAACAATGTTTTACATTCGTTTAAAGGAAGTACAATTCATAAACTTGTGTTATGAATCGAAAGGGAAATCGCTAGGCTTATTGGTAGTGTTATTCATTGCAAATCTTTGAATTACCAATATGTGTGTTTAGTATAACCGTTCATAACTTGTTTATGTTTCTTGGAAAAACTATTCACAAGGCCTGACTTTTGTATTGGTATGACTTTTATTAGTGAAACTGATATTAAGTAATCACCTGAGATGGTATGATCGATATGTTGTAATTGGTATGACCAACTCTAGACATTGGGGAACCGATCCTAGTAAGAGGTGTAACCGATCACAAGTAGGGGAATCGATCCTTGTAAGAGGTGCAACAATTTCTCAGTGATTGGTAACCGATCCTATGACTTGTGCAGCCGAATACAAGTTAGATACAATATATATATGGTAACTGATCCTAGTACATAGTCAACCAATTTTTGGAAAGCTAGTGTGACCGATCCTAGTACCCACATGGAGGTAGAACCGAAACTTGTTTTGGTAGAACCGTTAAACCCATTAGTGATTTGATAGGATAATCAATCACATAGTTCTTGGAAGTCAGATGAACCAATTCTAAACTTGTTTGGAAGTGTGGCAAATCGGTTCCAAGATGGTAAATATGAAAAAGGATTTACCAAGTAAAGATGTCGATATACTTTGAACATGTGCAGTAATTCTTACCTTTTATTGTTCAAATATATTCCTTAATAGCTAAAGGAAAATCCCGGATCGAAATAAATTGAGAATCTTTTAATTAAGGTTTTTAGTTTTATATGCTTTTAATTTCCAGCAATTAAAATGCATATCTTTAGAAAATAAAATTGGTAATGTGCATTTACTAATTGGAAATGAGATTCGGTCAATATTTGGAGAAAGCATTTCCAAGAATTATGAAAACCGAATTATGAAATATATTGCATATCTTGAGAATATTTTCGGTTTAGGAAATTCCTTGGTGTCCAAACTTCCTTGGTCTATAAATACTAAAGTTTGCATTTCTAGTAAACTAATTCTCAGAGCCAGCAAAACTACTTTGTTGTGTTTTTACTGGTGGAGCCGTCTATTCGTAGAGGAAAGTACCCTAATTAGGCGAAATCTCTTACGACCGCTCGTTTTATGGACTTCTTTGGGATTGGGAAGCTCTACGAGTACCGTTGGTGGGAAACTAGATAATTGCAGTTTATTATTAGTTTTCGATTGATTTGATTGACTAACGGTTGTTGAACTTTGATTGCACCTAGTTTGTTTATGCTTGAGAATCTTCTTTTCTGATATAAGATTCACACAAACAAGATCGAAGTTTCGAAGGGGATCTTTAGACTGTCTGTAGATCTAAAGACGTCTTGTGATAATCCATTGTTAACAGACTCCGTTATGGGTGTGATTGATCACAAGAGATTCAAGTTGATTGTGTGTAGGTGTTTATTGAAGATCTAAGAAGATTTGAAGACAAGGAAGATTGCTTGTTTGAGTTCATAATCTTTGGTGTGCACAAAACTTGATCAGCTGGGATCCAACTATAATCGGTTTATATTGTTGGTTGATTGGATTTATTAATTGAGTAGATCGGCATCAATATGTTTCTTTGTGATTCAAAGTATTGATTGCATAGTCTAGACAATTGCTTTGGTGATTGTTGATTAGATAGATCTAAGGACCTGACAAAGGAGTTTATTGGGATAAACGGAAGAGCCTTTTGTAAAACTCATATCACTTGTTTGAAAAGAGTTGTTACCGAACAGATTTGTTGTTCCTTTACTGTTTGGAATACGAACCAACGGAATTGTTCCAAGTGCGTGACTTATTGCAAGTTGGAGGCGCAGGGATTCAGACGGAACTAGGTGAACTATAGGTTTAATTGCTTGGTATCAACTATACGAAGTTGGTTTAGACTTTGTATAATGGCTTAATCCTGAGAGTATTCAATTCTGGACAAGGTCTCGGGGTTTTTATGCGTTTGCGGATTCCTCGTTAACAAAATCTTGCTGTGTCTTTTACTTTTCTATTTCCGCAATTATAATTGTTTTTATTATAATTAGAAGTAAAATACACAAACGTTAATTCCAATTTACTTGATAGCAATCCTATTGTGTTTGGTTAAGTCCGAACCTATTATCAAGTAAACATACTTCGTTGTTGTATTGTCTCGATCTCGCATCCATAGACGATCACACAAAGTGTGAACCGATTAGTTGTATTGTCTCGACTCAGTTCATAGACAATCACTTTCGGAGAAAGGACTTATAGCAATCCTATTGTGTTTGGTTAAGTCCGAACCTATTATCAAGTAAACATACTTCGTTGTTGTATTGTCTCGATCTCGCATCCATAGACGATCACACGAAGTGTGAACCGATTAGTTGTATTGTCTCGACTCAGTTCATAAACAATCACTTTCGGAGAAAGGACTTATAAGTGGAAAAGTTTTAGATTGAGGTATATTTGGGTACCCCTCGTATTTTCAATTGGTATCAGAGCAGGCAAACACGAAAAGATCTAACAATCTGTGTTTGATGCGATCCAACCTATAAGACACGAGTCAAAGTAAAGTTAAGCGAGAGCGAAAACTAAAGAAAGACTCAGTTAACGTATCACAAGACATTGGAAGTTTTGATTTTAAGAAATGTTTAAAAGGGGCTTCTTCATCAAGTTCTACTTGCTCTTCTGAGAATAAGTCTGAAGGTTCTTTAGACAAGATTAAGTTAAGCCCTGTATTCGTAATCAATGATTCAGACTCTGGAAAATCTCTTTTTGATGGCGAGAATTTTTTGAGTTTTATGTTTGAGATTTCTGATGAATGATCAAGTGTAAAAACATCTGAACAATTAAGAGTTGCTACGACCCTAAGTCAAAGACTTGATAAACCAATTTGTCTCACACAGAAAAGTCTATTGAATAGATAAATCTGTCTCCCATAGATAAACTTATGAGTTTTGTTCCGTCTTTGATAAATCAAGGTGAACATGAACCAATTGATATACCGGAAATATATTCCCGAAGAACGGCCTAGAAATATCAATCACCTCACAATAATCTTAATCGTATGATAGCGAAACAAGATATTGTGGAATCACAAACGATGAGACGAAGATGTTTGTGACTACTTTTTATCTTGCCTATCAGAGAATAAATCTCGAGCAAATCTTAGAGAAGATAATACTCAATATGATAGAAAACAGCAAGATCAGAACACGCAACTACAGAGAAAATAGTTGGGTCTGGCTTCACAATCCCAATGAAGTCTTCAAGTCGTTAACCTATAGGGTTTCGTAAAAAACCTAAGGTTAAAGGAGAATCAACTCTAGTCGCAACTAGTATCACACAGGAGGTGTGGGGATTAGGTTTTCCAGTTGTTAGAGCTCTCCTTTATATAGTCTTCAAATAAGAGTTTGCAATCAATGCTACCTTGGTAACAAAGCATTCAATATTCACCGTAAGATGAAAACCTGATTAGACTCAAGCTAATATCTTTCCACCATTAGATCGAACTTAGCTTGTTACACACAAATGAAAAGTGACTTCATTTAGATATGGGTAACCGTACCTAAACGTGTACACCTTGTTGGCTCAACAATAGTTAACCGAAGTTAGCCATATGAACACTTTCATATCAACCATATTCATCTTAATCATAACTAGTTCAAATGACTCAAATGAAACTAGTTCTATAGTTGTTCAATTGTTTATATTCTCGTAGAAGTATACAAGACATAATTGAAGCAAAATCGATTTTGATTCACTCGAATCAATTCATGAACATTATAGCCACGGTTTGCAAAAGATTGCATTCCTTATTATATAAATGTATTAGTTCATGAACAAACCGATTTTAGAACATAACCCGCTCAAGTATGCAAATGGGTACGCATAACTAAGTAGCAGGACTTGGACTGTGTTCGCCAGTATGCAAACGGGTACGCATACTGTCTTACACTTCCAAACTTCAGTTGAAACCAGTACGCGTACAGATACGCATACTCTAGTAGCCGTACTTCAACTGACTTCGCCAGTATGCGTACAGGTACGCATACTATAGCTCCCGGACTTTACCTGACCAACCAGTACGCATACGGGTATGCATACTAAGTTCCGGTCTTTGATCAACACATATGCAAGTACGCATACTGTGCTTATAATCCAACCATGGTTAAGTGTTCTAAACTCCCATTTTAATCATTGAAATATTCTCGGAAGACAACAATAGCTGTCTCACACAAACTATTAGCTTCAAAGCAATTTTCAAGTGATCGAATGATCAATACGAAACATTCTGAGTCTACATCAAATGACTGTCTCACACAAATCATGTAAGATGTTACAAGGCGATTTTCACATGATCATCTTTTGACTTTTGTCAAGAATATAAGATGAACTTGGTTAAAGCGAAAGCTTACCAACACATATTTCGAGAAATATGTAAGCAAGTTAAACTCAGCTCGAAATATCAAATGTGTATAATCAAAGTCTATATAGCTATACGACTTTTGTCTCAAATAGGAGATACAGTAGATAGACTTTTGAGTGATATATGAGTTCAAGTCTCCACATACCTTTTGTTGATGAAGTTCCACAATCTCCTCTTAGTTGTTCTTCGTCTTCAATCGATGAACGCCGTGAAGTCTAATGATCAACTACACTTTCGATCATAATCCGAGACTTAGCTATAAGTAGACTAGAAATCAAGACTTATAATTGTGGCAACTACACTTGACAACAATCTTGAGATAGCAACACTTGCGAGTTCGACCGAGCAGTGCTCTAACAGGGGAGATTGTTAGAGCATTGCTCGGTCGAACTCACAAGTATTGCTATATCAAACTTATTTTCAAAACTATATCTTTATTTCTAGTCTACAATTAGTTAAGTCTCGGTCTAGGATAGAGGTAGTTGAGAAACAAAGCAGTTATCATTTGAGTTCTACCATTTGAAGGCGAAGATCAACCGAAACTTTTGGAGAACTTCATCAACGAAAGGTAAGTGAAGACTGAACCACCTATTTCTCAGGTTATATTCACCTTTCTATCCTTGAGACGATTGTCGTATAACTAATTAGACTAGCTTGCATAGACAAGAATTTTGAGTCGAGAACTAATTATCTAGTTTACGAATTTCTTGAAATATAATGACTAGGCTTAATGAACATTTGTTCATACTTGATTAAATTCGGTGGAGAACAATTTATTGTTCGGAACCAATTCTTGATTCAAGTTTATCATTCGAAAATAGCCTGGAACAGTGATATGTGTCATTGATGTTATCAGGAATGTTTTGAATTGATTTAGAGAAATATAGAACTACTATATTAGGAATACAAGACAGTGGTATCAGTCTTACAAGCTGGGAAAACTGTTATATGTCTGAAGCCGTATTGCATGTACTCGTACACGTAGTGGAGTAGCTATATATCGACTTTCAGATTTGTGTGATACACATCATGGGAAAATCTGTTTGTTTCGTGATCCGGATAGGTATGTATTTTCGTATACAAACCATTTTGGAACTATGGTAAGGGAACCGGGTAAAAGTATTCAAACTGGTATGCGAACCAATACAGTTCTATGTTCTATAACCAGTTTAGTACCCAAACCGGTACGCAAACTGAAAAGGTTATGTGAACTCCAGAACTGATAAAGTTCTTAAGTTTGCAAACCGGTATGTGAAATGAAAAAGTTCCGTCAACTCTAGAACTTAGTGTTGCACCTAAGTTTGCAAATCGGTACGTGAACTCAAAAAGTTCTATCAACTTCAGAACTCGGTTTTGCTTATAAGTTTGATAACCGGTCCGCGTACCTTGACTCACTCGATTCACGAACTACTCATGTAATTGTACTTTGTGCATTTACCAACTATGTCGATTGTGATTCAATTGCGATTAAATTATTTCTCTGATATAATTTGTATTTGATCAATTCTCTAATTAACACTAGACTTATTTGATCACATGATTGTGACTCAAGATCAATGTTTTTGTGTTCATGGAAATGAGTGTTAAGCTTTTAAGTTAAAACCGACTAGCTTCGGCTAACCATGTTGGGCATAGTATTTGTACACGGTTCGGTTGAGGTTTACCTAACCTGAGTGTACATCTTGTTTATGTGAATAAGATTGAAATCTTTCATCTAATGGTGAATATTGTTTACTTTGTTCCAAAGTGTTTTGGGGTAAAAGCTGATTCTGCTGGTTTTGGTAAATTTGGGTGTGTTGATGAGAAACGAATTCAAACCCTAAACAAATGCACTGCACGGTAGTACTTTAGATTCGAGAGATCAATCTATATAATCCTGGCCTAAACCAAGAAATAGCCGTTCCAGTCTTGCTTCGGTCACAAAGTGAAGGAGAAGGGTTGATCTTAGGGAGGGAAGCGAAGAAGGTGTTGAGATGTGGCTATTTTATGACTTGTATCAGAATATGGAGCTGGCTTGTAGAATGTAAGCTATCAGTTCTTTTATGATTTTCTTGATACTGTGTTGTTAACCAAAACTCCGTTGTTGGTTGAAATAGGTTGAAAACCTATTTATATCAGTCATAGTTGCACGCACCCTGATCTCATAGGAACTGGGAATAGTTGAGTGATGGAGGAGTGGGATCGTGAAGGATGGTGAAAACCACGTCTCCACTATGAGGGGAAGACTGGGTGGTTTCGTCCCACTACTTATCTATCATCACTAACTGCCCGCCTTTCCTGACACTTTCTTGTAATAGGCGTGTTGCATGCCGCACTCTGTAGACCGCCAGACCAATACCCTGATGAACATCCCCCAGTTTGTGACATGTTTGATGTCTCAAGTATTTTCGTGAAAAATATGCAGCAGGCTGCTGAATGGGTCTTGTTTGCAAGACCTAGTTATTCTGACCAATCACGCGCAAGCTAGGTGGCGGGTGGTCATGTGTGAGTAGCTTCCAGGAGCTATCTATGTACATTAAAGATGCGGTGATCGGTCCCTATAGGAGAATGGTGGATGGTAGCCATTTTGACATCCTATTGGTTGGCCCAAATTAAATCTAAACCGGTTAAGTTGGCTAGCCAAGTTGGATGTCTGAGATGATTTGCAGAAGTTTGTGCTAATTCATGAAATTTCGTAATCAGAAAATTCAGATGTGAGACCCTCACTAAAACTGCTATAGAATTCTCATAAGAACTCGGATTTTGACGATCCTCCCCTCTATTCTTATCAGAAAATAATTTACTATCTTCCCACATAGGAATATTTAGGTTTTGAGATCGTTTAGGAGGTGAAAACATCCCGACAGTAAAAACTCAGGAGGAATTCTGTCAGTTTTCAGCCATGACCTAGCTCGTCTTTTAAGCTGTATCTTTTAACTCGTTAATCCGATTGATGAGATTTTTTAGTATGTTATGATAGACATCCATACAAAATTTTTGGCATGTAACTCATAATAAAATTGTTTACCAAATTCTCCCAGTTGTTCGTCCAATCTTTGGCGATCGTTTCGAAGCCATTTGGGTAGGCCGCGGCGTGGCCGATTGTTCCTTATGGAAGAGGGGTGGCCATTGATCATGGCCACAGCTCTTTATGGAAAAGGGGGTGGCCGTTGATCATGACCATAGCTCGTTGTGGAAAAGGGGTGGCCGTTGATAATGGCCACAGCTCGTTGGAATAGCATGGCTTGCCAATTAGCATGCCGGTGCGATTTGGCAGGTTGATTAGCTAATTGGCATGGGGGCCATGTTGACACGACGGACACTAGGTGTTAGCACAGTTTGGCTTTATTTAATGCATGTGGCGGGTTTAAACCGACCTGATTGGTCGATAGGAAAGGGGGCCGGCAAGCAACATGGGCCCGACCACACTCCAAGTGCGTGCGGCGCATTTAGAGCGACCTGATTGGTCGATGGGAAAGAGGGCCGACAAGAGTAGCATGGGGGCGTAGCCATCTGCAGGTGGCGCCCGCTAGGGTGAACTGGCCGGCCATGTGACGTGGCCACGCCTCCTCTTATTGCTGCTCCTATTTTCCGCGGCTCCTCTTTTCTTTCTTGTTTTTTGATTTTTGGTAGGACTTTGCTCCTACTAGTCCATGGCGGATCAATTTCCTAGCTTGCTTAGGTTTAGTTTCAACCAGCAGGGTCCGAGATATTGCGCAGGCGCAAAAAACCTAATTTTTGCAAATTAATTAGGTTAATACTTGAATCTTGTGAATTATCACGAAATTGATTAAATTCGGTGAGTTCTGTATGTTGACACAGAGTTCTTTTAATTTTATTGTCAGAGAGCAGCGTGCTTTCCGACTGAGTACTTTCATGCAGACCTTAATCTTGATACTTCGTGAAATTGATGCTACTCAGCTGCGAGTGAACACTAATTGTCATGTCATATCAATATTAAGGGTTAAGCCGGGGAACATAGCACAAGAAAGTATTCAATGAGCCTTGCATTAATGAATAATACAGGCGGGATGTTGAAATTTACAGAATATTTGGGATTGTTGCTACATGCACCATTCTGGATAAAGTTCATGTAAATATTTTGAATTGCTCAATATATGCGTAAGTAAAAAGGCTGGGCACTCATTACTTCAAATGGCTCCGTCTCTTTGCAGAATGACGGTAAATTAAATAAAGGGTTTTACAATCTTTAGCCCTGAACTAAAACCCACCATCAACATTAAGTCCCCTGCTTAGCACGTAATAGTGACATTATTGCGGGGTAAGCACTAGATGGTGATAGATGAAAATAAAATTCATGAGAAGAGTAAACATACGTTACCAGTAAAAAGAGGCCGGCTTGGCCTTTGAGCAGAACACGTTTAATGAAACGTCGATACAAGTAGCAATCACCCTTCTAGTACGTTGATGCTGAGAACACTAAAATGATGTATTTAAGTAGTGGAGCCTCAACTGATGAGTGTTAAGGAAGTTGAGCCTTGAACACAAAGATGAGTGTTGAGGTGGTGGAGCCATCACTATGATGTGTTGAGGCAGTGACGCCTGACAACACGAGTTAGTGATGAGGAGATTGCGCGTCTTAACACTAAGATGTGTTGAGGCAGTGATGCCTGACAACACAGTAGTGAGTGTTGAGGAATTTGTACGTACCAACACTGAGAGGAAAACGTGTTGAGGCAGTATGCCTGACAACACAATAGTGAGTGTTGAGGAATTTTCACGTCTCAACACTAAGAGGAAGGATGTGTTGAGGCAGCATGCCTGGTAACACAGTAGTGATTGTTGAGGAATTTGCATGTCTCAACACTAAGAGGAAAACGTGTTGAGGCAGTATGCCTGACAACACAATAATGAGTGTTGAGGAGTTTGTACGCCCCAACACTAAGAGGAAAACGTATTGAGGCAGTATGCCTGACAACACAATAGTAAGTGTTGAGGAATTTGCATGTCTCAACACGAAGAGGAAGGATGTGTTGAGGCAGTATGCCTGGCAACACAGTAGTGAGTGTTGAGGAATTTGCACGTCTCAACATTAAGAGGAAATCGTGTTGAGGCAGTATGCCTGACAACATAATAGTGAGTGTTGAGGAATTTGCACGTCTCAACACTAAGAGGAAAACGTGTTGAGGCAGTATGCATGACAACATAATAGTGAGTATTGAGGAATTTGCACGTCTCAACACTAAGAGGGAGGATGTGTTGAGGCAGTATACCTGGCAACACAGTAGTGGGTGTTGAGGAATTTGCACGTCTCAACACTAAGAAGAAATCATGTTGAGGCAGTACGCCTGGCAACACAGTAGTGAGTGTTGAGGAATTTGCACGTCTCAACACTAAGAGGAAGGATGCGTTGAGGCAGTTTGCCTGGCAACACAGTAGTGAGTGTTGAGGAATTTGCACATCTCAACACTAATAGGAAAATGTGTTGAGGCAGTATGCCTGACAACACAATAGTGAGTGTTGAGGAATTTGCACGTCTCAACACTAAGAGGAAAACGTGTTGAGGAAATATGCCTGACAACACAATAGTGAGTGTTGAGGAATTTGCACGTCTCAACACTAAGAGGGAGGGTGTGTTGAGGCAGTATGCCTAGCAACACAGTAGTGGGTGTTGAGGAATTTGCACGTCTCAACACTAAGAAGAAATCGTGTTGAGGCAATATGCCTGACAAAACAATAGTGAGTGTTGAGTAATTTGCACGTCTCGACACTAAGAGGGAGGATGTGTTGAGGCAGTGTGCCTGGCAATACAGTAGTGAGTGTTGAGGAATTTGCACGTCTCAACACTAAGAGGAAATCGTGTTGAGGCAGTATGCCTGACAACACAATAGTGAGTGTTGAGGAATTTGCACGTCTCAACACTAAGAGGGGGGATGTGTTGAGGCAGTATGCCTGGAAACACAATAGTGGGTGTTGAGGAATCTGCACGTCTCAACACTAAGAAGAAATCATGTTGAGGCAGTATGCCTGACAACACAATAGTGAGTGTTGAGGAATTAGCGCGTCTCAACACTAGGATATTTAAAATTTATTTGATATGCCTAATAGATATAAAATATTTAGTTTAAGGATAGTTACTTAACTCTGTCTCCGCTAGGCATGTCCTTCGCGCATGATTGGGCTTTGGGTATATTAGGCTCTCCCGTGAGTAAGCAGCATCAGGCGTTAGTGATGACATCAGGATGACGATGGATTGATAGACGGACAAAAGTCCCCAGGTCTTGATGGGACGAAAAATAGCCGGTTGTAAAGGGAGTTTTTCAACAAGACTTACTCGTGGAACCTGTGAAGCTACACTCTCTCCATGCAGTTGCGTCACATTTGCGAGTTGTCCATACGGTAACAAATAATCTTCAGGATTGGACGGCTTGTTGGAAACCCTCTCAGGTATAGACTTTGGCAGGGAACATACTCCTAGTTTCGCTTTGTTTCTATGTATCCATGTGAGCCCCATAACATATCATGATTCGGGTATTCTTGACAATATGAAACTTGGCGTGTGTTAGGGCGTCTCCTATCTTGATTTCGAGATTAATGTACCCATAGGCATCTATCGACCTTCCTTCTGAGTTTTCGATCATAGTCGGGCAGTGAGCATCTTCTAGCTCTCAGAGTCTTGATGGTGACAATGTTGAAGCCAGAGGCTGCGTCAAACAGTGTGCTTTCAAACTCGACACCTTTCAGGTGAGTAGTGGTTAGGAGTCCCCAGTTACGTTTACCAGCCTACCTTCCAAGAGAGACTAGGATTTCGGGGTAGCTTCTCCAATTGAAAATAATCGCCTGCTCGACACAACACGGTTGAGGGATGAAAATATATCTCGGCGCCGCGCCTTGGAAAAATATAGAATCTCACACACATGCTCCATCATAGATTGCACGGTTTTGTGAACAGAGTCCCCAGAAAGCATTAATGCACAACTCCACTAATTGATGTTCAGTCACATTTGGATCATGACAATCTAACGCCTGAATTTTGAATTCCTTGACATAATCATTCGGATGTTCGTTGTTTCGCTCCTTCTGAGTTGTGGCCATGTCCGTCTGAGTTTTGGCAATAATTTCCAGTCTCTCAATTAAATTGATAATGGTAATGGGAGGTTGGTTTCCTATGGCTCCTCCAGTCTCTCGTCCTGACGAAGAAGTGGTATCATCCCTGGTGATGATTGGAGGCGTCATGCTCGAAGAAATATTAGGAGTAGCGACGGCTCTGGCTCTGGTAATAGGAGGCGTCACGCCAGAGGGGATGCTTCCGGTGTTGCTGGTACTGGTGCCAGAGGATGTAACGCCATGGGATGTGTTGACTGCGCTTGCGGACGGTACATTGGTGTTGGTCATTCCCATTTGCTCTCGTTCGATACGTCCACATACTCTGTCTGCATTGTCGTTGGCGGAAGCACAGACCTCAAACAAGGATTCAACATTTTTTGTGTCATCTCTGAAATTGGTGGTGTTCTCCGAGCGAATGTTTGCTGGATCTTGCTACAGCCGGTTTTCCATACTCTTTAAGAGACAAAACGTCTCATTTTGCAGCTTGACAATATCAGCTTAATTTGCGAAAACATCTTCTAATATTTTTGCCATACCTTCCATGGTGATTGGATTTCGAGCATTGGTAGCTTTGGAAGTGTTTGGGATGGCCGGGGTAACTCATGAAGCGGAAAGTTTGGATTGGTAATTGAAGTGAATTTTGGTTAATGATTGAATTTTTACCTAAGATCCACCATCTTGAGTTTGGGAAGATTGGAATGAAAATTGAGAAATAGGCTTCGCAACCGAGAGATTAATCTCCCACTGTGGTCGCCAGTTGTTTTGGGGTAAAAACTGATTCCGCTGGTTTTGGTAAATTTGGTTGTGTTTATGAGAAATGAATTCAAACCCTAAACAAATGCACTGCACGGGAGTACTTTAGATTCGAGAGATTAATCTATACAATCCTGACCTAAACAAAGAAAAGGTCGTTCCAGTCTTGCTTCGGTCACAAAGTGAAGGAGAAGGGTTGCTCTTAGGGAGGGAAGCGAAGAAGGTGTTGAGATCAGAATGGTTAACTCTGAAGGTGTGGCTATTTTATGACTTGTATCAGAATATGGAGCTGGCTTGTAGAATGTAAGCTATCAGTTCTTTTATGATTTTCTTGATACTGTGTTGTTAACCAAAACTCCGTTGTTGGTTGAAATAGGTTGAAAACCTATTTATATCAGTCATAGTTGCACGCACACTGATCTCATAGGAACTGGGAATAGTTGAGTGATGGAGGAGTGGGATCGTGAAGGATGGTGAAAACCACGTCTCCACTATGAGGGGAAGACTGGGTGGTTTCGTCCCACTACTTATCTATCATCACTAACTGCCCGCCTTTCCTGACACTTTCTTGTAATAGGCGTGTTGCATGCCGCACTCTGTAGACCGCCAGACCAATACCCTGATGAACATCCCCCAGTTTGTGACATGTTTGATGTCTCGAGTATTTTCGTGAAAAATATGCAGCAGGCTGCTGAATGGGTCTTGTTTGCAAGACCTAGTTATTCTGACCAATCACGCGTAAGCTAGGTGGCGGGTGGTCATGTGTGAATAGCTGCCAGGAGCTATCTATGTACATTAAAGATGCGGTGATCGGTCCCTATAGGAGAATGGTGGATGGTAGCCATTTTGACATCCTATTGGTTGGCCCAAATTAAATCTAAACCGGTTAAGTTGGCTAGCCAAGTTGGATGTCTGAGATGATTTGCAGAAGTTTGTGCTAATTCATGAAATTTCGTAATCAGAAAATTCAGATGTGAGACCCTCACTAAAACTGCTATAGAATTCTCATAAGAACTCGGATTTTGACGATCCTCCCCTCTATTCTTATCAGAAAATAATTTCCTATCTTCCCACTTAGGAATATTTAGGTTTTGAGCTCGTTTAGGAGGTGAAAACAGCCCGACAGTAAAAACTCAGGAGGAATTCTGTCAGTTTTCAGCCATGACCTAGCTCGTCTTTTAAGCTGTATCTTTTAACTCGTTAATCCGATTGATGAGATTTTTTAGTATGTTATGATAGACATCCATACAAAATTTTTGGCATGTAACTCATACTAAAATTGTTTACCAAATTCTCCCAGTTGTTCGTCCAATCTTTGGCGATCGTTTCGAAGCCATATGGGTAGGCCGCGGCGTGGCCAATTGTTCCTTATGGAAGAGGGGTGGCCATTGATCATGGCCACAGCTCTTTATGGAAAAGGGGGTGGCCGTTGATCATGACCATAGCTCGTTGTGGAAAAGGGGTGGCCGTTGATAATGGCCACAGCTCGTTGGAATAGCATGGCTTGCCAATTAGCATGCCGGTGCGATTTGGCAGGTTGATTAGCTAATTGGCATGGGGGCCATGTTGACACGACGGACACTAGGTGTTAGCGCAGTTTGGCTTTATTTAATGCGTGTGGCGGGTTTAAACCGACCTGATTGGTCGATAGGAAAGGGGGCCGGCAAGCAACATGGGCCCGACCACACTCCAAGTGCGTGCGGCGCATTTAGAGCGACCTGATTGGTCGATGGGAAAGAGGGCCGACAAGAGTAGCATGGGGGCGTAGCCATCTGCAGGTGGTGCCCGCTAGGGTGAACTGGCCGGCCATGTGACGTGGCCACGCCTCCTCTTATTGCTGCTCCTATTTTCCGCGGCTCCTCTTTTCTTTCTTGTTTTCTGATTTTTGGTAGGACTTTGCTCCTACTAGTCCATGGCGGATCAATTTCCTAGCTTGCCTAGGTTTAGTTTCAACCAGCAGGGTCCGAGATATTGCGCAGGCGCAAAAAACCTAATTTTTGCAATTTAATTAGGTTAATATTTGAATCTTGTGAATTATCACGAAATTGATTAAATTCGGTGAGTTCTGTATGTTGACACAGAGTTCTTTTAATTTTATTGTCAGAGAGCAGCGTGCTTTCCGACTGAGTACTTTCATGCAGACCTTAATCTTGATACTTCGTGAAATTGATGCTACTCAGCTACGAGTGAACACTAATTGTCATGTCATATCAATATTAAGGTTTCAGCCGGGGAACATAGCACATGAAAGTATTCAATGAGCCTTGCATTAATGAATAATACAGGCGGGATGTTGAAATTTACAGAATATTTGGGATTGTTGCTGCATGCACCATTGTTGATAAAGTTCATGTAAATATATTGAATTACTCAATATATGCGTAAGTAAAAAGGCTGGGCACTCATTACTTCAAATGGCTCCGTCTCTTTGCAGAATGACGGTAAATTAAATAAAGGGTTTTATAATCTTTAGCCCTGAACTAAAAACCACCATCAACACAAAGCTATCTTAGCTTAAACCTAAAGCAACCAAGTCTTTGAAGTCTATATAAAGGGAACTCTTGGGAACTGGGATCTTTGAATCCTGACACTACTTTTTGGTGTGTCCTAGTTGTATCTAGAGTCGTCCTCTCCATAAACCCTTTTTGGGTTTAGCGACTATTAAAGTCTTCATTGGGATTTGTGAAGCCAGGTCCAGTTATCTTTTATCTTTATAACTTGAGTATCCTGATCTTGTTCGATTGTTGATTTATCAATTGAACAAGATAGATAGTTATCACAAAGTTCTCTTCGTCTCAAACTTTGTGATTCCACAATTTTTATACTTGTGAGGTGAATAATAATCTAAGCTGCACTTCGGGTTGCATAAGTCCGAATTTTGAGGATAGCCAGACTTTTGTCAAGTTGCTATCGATTTCCATCACCTGGATCTTACGTTTGATTTGATAATCCGTTTCGATCATAAATCAGGAAATCAATTATATAGGCTTAATCTATGGGAGGCAGATTTGGTTTAAAGTCTTCAATTGAGTTGAAGCAACTCTTAGTTGGTGTGACGTCATCTAAGAGAATCAATTGCGCGGAGTCCTGATGGTATTCAAGTGGCGTAAGGAGCGTGACTGTTCCTGAATCAGTAGGAGACTGAGATCATACTCAACTACATTTCAGACCGAAGTTAATTGGTAGTAGGCTAGTGTCTGTAGCGGCTTAATACAGTTTGGTGTTCAATCTGGACAAGGTCCCGGGGTTTTTATGCATTTGTGGTTTCCTCGTTAACAAAATTTCTTGTGTCTGTGTTATTTAGTTTTCCGCATTATATTTTTTATCTTTATAATTGAAATATCACAGGTTGTGCGTTGATCAATCACAGTAGATAGGTCCGACCCGTTTGCTGGATAAGACTTGATTGATCCTTGGATATTGGTCTTTGCAACCGTCCAAGAACTCTCTTTGAGATTAGGTTTACGGATTCAATTCTGTAAACTTTCTAATCACAAGAGAGATTGAGATATAACCCTAGACACTTTCCTTGATTGAGTTTTAACTCTCGGAGTTGTGTTGAGTTTGTCCATACTGATTGCTTACGAAAAAGATGGTGGTGTATTTTAGTACCCCCAGAGTTTTCAAACCTATAAGACGAGTCAAAGTAGGAATAAGCGAATGCAAAAATTATAGAAAGACTTAGTTAATGTATCACAAGAGGTTATTGAACCACTCTCAGAATCAGTATATGAGCAATTGCTTACTTACAAAAATAGCCTAAATATCTCTAACGAGCTGATTGAGAAACTTCAGGAGTAGTTGAAAGCAATAACTAATGAATGTAAAAGGATTCGTCAAGATCACGAAAAATTGAGGGAAGATGCTTCTCAACAAATACAAGGTCTTGAAGACAAAGCAAGTGCTAGTCTCTCTCAAACAGAATTGTTAGAAGAAATAGAGTGATGCTTCTCTTGAAAAGGTCCATTTGTTGGAACAGAAACATCTTGAATCTGAAGTAAGGATTAACTCTCAATAAAAGAGTTTTGAAGAGAAAAAGGTGCATATCTCTCACGAGAAAAACGCCTTGAGGCTGATCTTACTGGTGCTCTTGAAAAAATCAAGACGTTGGAAGAGGAAAAGTTGAATTTGAGAAAATTCAATAATGACAAATTAACCTCAATATTAGAAGCAACTAAAAATCATCGTGATACACGAGGATTGAGCTATAAGGGAATAAATGCTTCAAATATTAGCAAAGAGGAAAAATTTGTCAGAGCTACAAATTCTTCCAAACCAGAGGCTTCCATTGATGTCAAATATGCTCTTATTTTTTGTAAAGAAGTAAAGCATGTCAAGCCTAAGAATCATGCTCAACCAAATTCTTCTAGTGCGACTATCAAAGAAATCACCTCCTCTAATGTCAAGAAAGCAATAACGTTGGACAAAAATAATAATAAGAAGAAAACTCGTCGATCTCCAATGCAAGTGGATCCACAAAAATGTAACATTAAAACTCACACTCCTTATGTTACTAAGCTTTGTTATTTTTGTTGTAATAAAGGACACTTGCAATGGGGATGCAAAGTTCGTAAGATGTAGGATGCCCTTTATTTTGTATCAAACGAATTGGCTAAGTTTGCACCCCGAAAGAACTCAGATTGCTATTGTCTTAAGTTTAGGCAAAAGAATTATTATAATGATAGTTCAAGTTTTGCCTATCGCTCGACAAGGTCATCTCATAAAAGACCCGGTTATATAAAGAATGATGACTTTGTAAATGCGAAGACAAGATCTGATGTTCCAACTTGGAGAAAGGATGTTTCGCAAAGTATCCAAAATGGTAATGGTCCTAATGGTATGAAGGAGAAAGCCACTCCTGCGAAACTCATCTATAAATGGGTCTCGAAGTCCTCCATAACCAAGAAGGGACCAAAAGTTAGTCACAAGAATGACTCTCATTTGATAAATTTTGGTAACAATGGTTATGATAATCTTCTTGAAAGGCTAAAGAAAGACATCATATTGTCTAATGTCTCTTGTTCGAATGCATGTTGTGATAATGACACTCTTCAGCATAAGTCAAAAAAGAAAAGCAAGAGATGGTACAAGAGAAAGCAAACCAAGAAAGAGGTCAAGAATGATGATTCTGTCTTAGTCACCTGTGACGAACAAGACAAGGCTCAACTCAACACAACCTAGTTGTGTTGGAATGTGCATGCTCACCTTTGTGCTTAATCTTATGAAAGGTGAGGAAGCACATGAAAATTGAGCACATGACCTCTCGGTTATTATATGAATAATTAACATCTTCAGGAAGATCTTTATCTTCTTTACTCATATCTTATCTATTCATATTTGAGCATTTGATAGAAACGGTAATTATGAGTTTATGATGTTGATATCTACAGGTCATATATGTGTAGCTCTTGTTTCTACTGTTAGAACGAGCCAAAAATCACTAAATTCGGACATCGTACAAAAGTTATGCCTAAAATAGTTTTATATATGAATTCAAGGTGTAACCGGTTACTACCTAACCTAGGGATGAAGGTGTAACCGGTCATAACCTAGTCCATACGAAAGGAGTGTAAAACTTCTTTTCCCATAACTTCTTCGTCCGAACTCGGAATGACCTCATTCTTTTTGTGTTGTTTTCATAATTTCATTTCCTGCAATATTGAGGTAATTTCCATACTCGATGGTGTGGCTCATATGTAAGTTACATATACTAATGTTGTTTATGTTATATAAACTAAATATTTGGTATACTATATGAGTACTCTTGATATATTAGATAAACGTTGGTTTTCATTAACTTTATGTTTCGATATCATATTGCTTAGTCCTTATGATTTGTGTTGCTTTTTGATTTATCGGGATTAAGTTTTAGCCCTTGTTGGTAGGCTTTATCAAAGGATCATAAGGTGTTCCTATTGAAACTCATATGTGAAAAGTCACAATATGTTGATAATCAGTTTATGTATACATAAGTTGTGTTTAGCATAAACATATGTGCTTCGGGTTTAAACTTTTGTTATCGGCACGCATTAGTAGAAACCGATTCAACCTTTCTCTGGTAAATGTTGCTCTTGTTGTTGTTCTTTTGTTCTTGCGAGAGGATGACAACTAACTGAGGGAGAGTTCTATTTGAACTTGTGCTTAAACGATATATCTATCTGGGGAGAAATGGATGCAGAAATTGAGGTAACGATTTTTATTGTTAGTTAATCGTTTTTCCTATTTAAGAAAAGCTTGAGTTTATTGCATATATTTTGTTTTTGCTTAACAAAATTTTGGTACAATTGATATGTTCCATTATGTTGTATGGATTGATTATTGTGATTCAATTATTTCCGGTTAAGAAAAACTGTGTCAATTTATTTGGCTTATGATTTGGTATCTTCTTTATTGTTTGGTATCAAGTGTTTTTGCTTAACGAAATTCGGTGCAATTGCGGTGCTTACATTGGTCATATTTATTTCAATTGCTTCTGGTTAAGAAAAACTATAACAAGTCAATTTATTTGGTTTGTTTCTATTGTTTTTTGGCTTAATAAAATTACGGGGTCATTTGTTTAGTCCATTTGATTCCAGATAAGAGAAACTAAGTTAATTCTGGAGGATTCGGTTATTCAAGTCTAATTGAATTCCTTGACAAGAAAAACTAGTTAACTAACCTAGTGTTTGTCTTGTCTAAAGTGAAAGGTCGAAGTTATTTTATGAAATATCTAGAGCATGATAAGAGAAATAGAGTTAATTCTTATCTCTATTTGTGTCTTATCGAAGTAAGCGATTGTACATACACAGTCGATTCGATAAAGGAATTAAGTTATCTTAGTCGGTTTATCAGACTATAGGGAAATTTCTTCGGGAAATTGTTTCCTCGATAACATACTAAATCTAAATTACTTTTGTAGTTTCGTTTTTAGAATTGGTTATCTAAAATGGTATGTGAAACCTTTGTGCTTAAGTCTTATGGATTTGTAAGATCCTTTCGGTTTGTCCTTTTCTTTGCTCGTACCTTTGTCATTTTTGTGACAAAAAGGGGGAGAAATATATGGAGTAAACAAGTGATTTTTAATCACTAGGAAAGGATATATGTGCTTAAATGCTAAATCTAACGAAAGAGTAAAGCATAGACTAAGGGGAGAAACATATCATCATGTTGTGTAGTATTTCATACTACAAAAGGGGAATAACAAAGATGTTCAGATTTAATATTTACCTAGCTTACCTTTAGGGGGGCGGGGGGAGTAAAAGCTTTTGTTATTCAAATGTCAACATCGGCATTTATTTTTGAATATATGCAGGTTATTGTGTCGTTGAAACTTCGAATCAAGCGTATGAAGAGTGAGTTATTTTGTAATTCGTTTATCTCCATATGTAATAGAGTTTTGTACTAAAATTGATAAAAGGGGAGATTTTTAAAGTATAGATCGGTTGAACCCACCAAGAGTTGGTATGTCAGGTTTGGTTGTCATATTTTAGTATCAAAACTCTTCTAGAGTCGCTTGATTAAATATTAAAGTCAACTTCCTTTAGGTTAGACCAGCAAGTCTAGGAATGTTGAGACGTACAAGTATTACTCCGAAGACCTGAAGAATATGAAGAAGTAACGACTACAACGAGGGCATCATCCTTCAACTCGAGGTTAGTAATATTGACTTGATCTTGTTTCTATTCCTAACGTATCTTTCAAGTCGGATTATATTGAAAACATAACATGCGAAGCTGTGTATATACATTACTCTAGTGGTTAGACTTGGTCATATCATTATGATCAAAGTGTCAAGGAACTTGTTGAATTACGAAGTATAAAACGTTTATCTTTTGAAACTTCATAAATACGACATCAACATAATCGTTGTATTTCATTATGTGTAAGATATGTATGATTTCAACCTAGGAAACAATGTTTAATAACATTTGTTTAAATGAAGTACATATATGAAGTTGTTTCATAATCGAAAGGAAATCATGATTGGTCAGGTTTTTTATTGAATATCTTTTGAATGACCAATATAAGATGAGGTATAACCGGTCATAGCCTATATTGTGTAGCATGTAGTAATCGGTCACAAGCTACTTTGTGAAGCATGATGTAACTGGTCACAAGCTACATTGGGAAGTTAGTTGTAATCGGTCACAAACAACCTTTTGGAAGCAAGGTGTAACCGATCACAAGTTAATTTGGGAAGTTACTTGTAATCGATCGGTCACAAGTTTTTTTGGGAACCAAGGTGTAACCGATCACAAACTAACTTGGGAAGTAAGGTGTGACCAATCACAAGCTACCTCTGGGAAGCAAGGTGTAACCGTTCACTACTTAGTTTGGGGTATAATCGATCACAACTTACATTATGAGGTTGGTAGAACCGATCCCAAGGAGTAAAACCGGGTTTCCAATATTCACATATCTCTTTATGTTTTGTGTGAAGCTTGGAATTTGGGTTTGCTGAGAAACTTCTAGATGTCGACATTATTTGAACATGTACATAACTCTTATCATTAATTGTTCAAAGATATTCCTTGATACTCAAGGTGATCCCAGGACCGAAAAATTGAAAAGCATTTAATTATGATTTTCATAATATATGTTTTAATTACCAGCAATTAAAGCATATCCTCTGGAAAATATTATTAGTTAATGTGCTAGACTAATAGTAGAAGTTTTGTAAGAGAGTTTTTCGGGAATATGGTTTGGTAATTAATTGGAAATATGAAAACCGAAATTAGGTACTTTAATGAGAATATCTTGAGAATATTTTTGGTTTTGGAATTTCCTTGTTGTCCAAACAACCTTGGTCTATAAATACTTGAGTTTGAATTTCTTGCAAACTATTCTAAGAGCCAGGCAAATTTCATTCTTGTTGTTTCTGGTGGAGCCGTCTATCTGGAGAGGAAAGTACCCTAATTAGGCGAAATCCCTTACGACCACTCGTTTAAAGACTTCTGTGGGATCTAGAAGTTGTACGAGTACCAGTTGGTGGGAAACTAGATAATTGCATTGTTATTGTAGTTTTCGATTATTAATTTGATTGACTAACGATTGTTGAAACTTTGATTGGGTTGTTTATTCTTGAGAACCTTCTCTTCTGATATAAGGCTCCCTAAAATAAGATCAAAGTACCAACGGGATCTTTAGAACCATTTTCGGATCTAAAGACATCTTGTGATGATCCATTGTTAACAGACTTCGTTTTGTGTGTGATTGATCACAAGAGGATTCAAGTGGTGTTGTGCGGGTTATTATTAAAGACAAACGAATATCTGAAGATGACGAAGTTTTTCTTATTAGTTTTCGTATCTTGTGAATTGTGTGCACAAACCTTAATCGGCTGGGATCCTGTTAGAGCACTGCTCGGTCGAACTCGCAAGAGTTGCTATCTCAAGCTTGTTGTCAAGTTTAGTTGCCAAAACTATAAGTCTTGATTTTTAGTCTACTTATAGCTAAGTCTCGGATTAGGATAGTAAGTGTAGTTGAGCATTAGACTTCACGGCGTTCATCGATTGAAGATGAAGAACTACTAAGGGGAGATTGTGGAACTTCATTAACAAAAGGTATGTGGAGACTTGAGCTCATATATCACTCAAAAGTCTATCTATTCTATCTCCTATTTGAGACAAAAGTCGTATAGCTATATAGACTTCGATTATACACATTTGATATTTCGAGCTGAGTTTAACTCGCTTACATATTTCTTGAAATATGTGTTGGTAAACTTTCGCTTTAACCAAGTTCATCTTATATTCTTGACGAAAGTCAAAAAATGATCATGTAAAAATCGCCTTGTAACATCTTACATGATTTGTGTGAGACGGTCATTTGATGTAGACTCGGAATGTTTCGTATTGATCATTCGATCACTTGAAAATTGCTTTGAAGCTAATAGTTTGTGTGAGACAGCTATTGTCGTCTTTCGAGAATGTTTCAATGATTGAAATGGGAGTTTAGAACAAATAACCATGATTGGATGTAGCACAGTATGCGTACTTTCATATGTGTTGTCCAAGTTCGGGAACCATGGTATGCATACCCGTATGCGTACTGGTTGGTTATGGAAGTCCGGGAACTTAGTATGCATACCGGTATGTGTACTGGCGTGAGTTTCAAGTTCCGGAAATTCAACTGAGTTTTGGAAGGTATGCGTACCCGTTCGCATACTGGCGAACCCAAACTTGGTCCGGCCACTTAGGTATGCGTACCCGTTCGCATACTTGAGTAGGTTATGTTCTAAAATCTGTTTGTTCATGAACTAATACATTTATATAATAAGGAATGCAATCTTTTGCAAACCGTGGCTATAATGTTCATGAATTGATTCGAGTGAATCGAAATCGATTTTGCTTCAATTGTGTCTTGTATACTTCTTTGAGAATATAAACAATTGAATAACTCTAGAACTAGTTTCATTTGAGTCATTTGAACTAGTTATGGTTAAGATGAATATGGTTGATATGAAAGTGTTCATATGGCTAACTTCGGTTAACTATTGTTGAGCCAACAAGGTGTACACGTTTAGGTACGGTTACCCATATCTAAATGAAGTCACTTTTTATTTGTGTGTAACAAGCTAAGTTCGATATAAAAGTTGAAAGATATTAGCTCGAGTCTAATCAGGTTTTCGTCTAACGGTGAATATTGAATGCTTTGTTACCAAGGTAACATTGATTGCAAACCCTGATTTGAAGACTATATAAAGGAGAACTCCAACAACTGGGAAACCTAATCCCCACACCTCTTGTGTGATACTAGTTGTGAGTAGAGTCGATTCTCCTTTAACCTTAGTTTTTTCACGAAACCCTGTAGGTTAACGACTTGAATATTTCATTGGGATTGTGAAGCCAGACCCAACTATTTTCTTTGTAGTTACGTGTTCTGATCTTGCTGTTTTCTATCATATTTAGTACTATCTTCTCTAAGATTTGCTCGAGATTTATTCTCCGATAGGCAAGATAAAAAGTAGTCATAAACATCTTCGTCTCATCGTTTGTGATTCCACAATATCTTGTTTCGCTACCATACGATTAAGATTATTGTGAGGTGATTGATATTTCTAGGCTGTTCTTCGGGAATATAAGTTTGGTATATCAAAGTGTTCCTGTTCACCTTGATTTATCAAAAAACGGAACAAAAACTTATAGGTATTTTTGTGGGAGACAGATTTATCTATTCAATAGACTTTTATGTGTGAGACAGATTGGTTTATCAAGTCTTCGAATTTGGGTCGTAGCAACTCTTAGTTGTGGGTGAGATCAGCTAAGGGAATCAAGTGCGTAGAGTTCTGCTGGGATTCAGAGGCGTAAGGAACGCGACTGTACCTTGATCAGTGTGAGATTGGTTAGGGCTCAAATACATTCCAGTTCGAAGTTAACTTGTAGTAGGCTAGTGTCTGTAGCGGCTTAATACAGTGTGGTGTTCAAATCTAGACTAGGTCTCGGGGTTTTTATGCATTTGCGGTTTCCTCATTAACAAAATTTCTGGTGTCTGTGTTATTTCTTTTCCGCATTATATTTTCTATATAATTGAAATATCACAAGTTGTGCGTAAGCTCAATCAATTGTGAATCTGACCTTTGGGTTATTGATTAAATTGATTGACACTTGGATATTGGTTTTTGATACCGTCCAAGTTATTTCTTATATTCAATCGGGCTCGCAAATTCCTATTTGTTTGATTGCAGATTGAATTGAGAAATAGAGATATAACTCTTGGATATACTTTTCTTAAGATTAAGTCTGACTGTCTAGTTGATTATGTTGAAAGTATATTGGAGTTAGTCCATACAGATTGCTAAGCGAAATATTTGGTGTGGTTGTTAGACCCACGCTTTTTCAGATCCAACTAGAATCGCGTTTATCTTTGATAGACTTGATTGTCTAGTTGCGTGAGATAGGCATCACTTTATAGTTTCTCTTTGAGATCTAAATTGATTGATTGCTAATCTAGAGTTTGGTTATTTCGATAATCAAAGTTTAGATTGATCTAACCAGATAAAGGAGTTTATTAGATTAAACAGAAGAGCCTTTGTCAACGACTCATAATATCTCATTACCAAGATTGCATAAAGTAGTTACCAAACATATTTATCCTTTATTATTTGGTATACGATCAAAAGGATTGGTGATTCACATGCGTGACTCTAGAAGTCGAAGGCGCATGGATACTGAGAAAACTAAATAGCTAGGGTTAGTTTACTTTGTCTCAACTAAACGAAGTTGGTATTAGATTTTGTATAGCGGCTTAATTCTGAGAGTATTCAAAACTGGACTAGGTCCCGGGGGTTTTCTGCATTTGCGGTTTCCTCATTGAAAAATCTTACTGTGTCATTTACTTTGTTTTCCGCATTATAATTGTTATTATAATTAAGTAAATAACACACATACGTTAATCCTAGTCACTTGATATTGATCCTATAGAGTTTCGGTTTAATACCGTACCTATTCTCAAGTGATCACTTTGTTGTCGTATTGTCTCGATTTCATATCCATAGACGATCACACAAGGTGAATACCGTAGTTGTCGTATTATCTCGACGTTGTCCATAGACGATCACACTTGGTATCAGACTAATATGTGGATATTAAAAAGATTGTGGTGTATTTTGGTACCCTCATCTTTTCAAATATCTATTTATTATTCCATGGAATTCAGTTGAGAGTAGCCATGAATCTGAGTAAGTGAATATTAGGGTTTAGTTAGTGTATTTTTATAGGAATTCAACTGATGAATACAACACCGGATTCATTTAATTAGTTGTTTTATACTTGCAGGCAATCTGTCTAGGAGCATTTAATTGATTCAGATATGAGTCGACAATCATCATATTAATTCTAAACATAATTATGAGGAAGTTCAGGCACCAGAGATGAATTCTGAATTCAAATAAGAAATGCTGAGTCTTTCAGCTTAAGTATAAAATAGATGGAATATTGAAGGTTCTACTTCAGAAGCTCTAATATTACCGTCATATATTATTACATTTGATGAGGTTACATAACTGCAATTCACTTCTCTTGCGGAAGGTGAATACATGATTTTTTGTATGATTCCGATGCTGATCAGAGATACATAATTTCCGAGATAATTTTATGAATATAGCTTTCGTCAAAAATCCACCATCAAACTTGCAATAAACTCGATTTTACACCAAGGGAATCTTACCAAATGTTTTAAAGAAAAAGAAACTCTTACACTTGATGTCTTCAAGAAAAAAAATATACATGAAGTACCAGCCTATGCAGAGCAGTTCTCATTGACTAGAGCATATGACATCAAACTATAGATGCCACATCCTGTATAAAAAAGCGGAGACAATATACAACATGAAAAATTAGAACTGTGTAATCTTGGAAAAATGAGTAAAAGGAAGTTAAGAGTGAGGAAGCCACTAATACAACCTATATATGTATTAATTGGAGATATATCATGCACCGCTTGACAATGACTAACAACCTTATTTGAATCATCTTTCAACCAGATTTTTGTATTTGTAGGCGTCCAGATTTATATGCAACCTTTTCATAGATTTACTTGTGATAGCAAGGATTTTGTACTGATCACACCTTCAAAGGAAAATTAATGCATAAGGTTTCACGGAATAATCCGAAGAATGTTAAATTTCAATGAGGAGGAAGCATCAAAGTAACGTTCTTATTTGAGTTGTATGGATATCATAGCAGATTCAGTAACAATAAGAATCCAATACCATTGAATGAGAAGCCATACCATTGGAATGCAAATTGAACTCGATTACTAATCAACAATGTAACCAATTAATGTTATGTATCACGTGAGACAATCATGGCATGAACTTCTCTTAAAAAAAAAACACCCACAACTGGACAATGAAACAATAACGAATAAAATAACAAAATTTTCAGAAGAAAAAGAGTTATTCACTTACCTTCACAACTAACTTGTTTAAGTTATCCCAGTCAAAATATATTTTGTAGATATAGATCTAACCTAGATCAAATTTTGTAAAATAGGGATGATATTAGAGTTAACATCGAAATAATTAAATGCACTTTTAGGAACAAGGTTTATACTGTTCCGTCTTTAATGAATTACTAACATCTAAAATGTACAGGGATACCAAAGAGAGCACTAAGGAAATGCTAGTAATCCATGTTTCAATCAAAATCTAGTCAGATATATCCATATAAGTCAGAACTAACGAAGATTCTATAAATAGACTTGATACATAGTAACTATAGAATATAATTAAATCCTTAACTATAAAACTGACGATAACACAAAATTATGATTTAAAAGTTGAAACCAATACTAATGTAGCTTTTAAGGAAACCAAAAGACGGGCAAAGAGTGATAGTCGTGGAATACATATTTATCTCTCAAATCCAGATCAGAATTTCTAAGTACGAAGGTACACGATTCACCGAAGATGTATCTTCATAGAGTTTAAGCAAGGCTGAAGCACAAGCATTTGAGGTCACTAGTGTGAGGTTATTGTCAGTAACAAATAGTCTGGTTCAATTTGGAAAAACACACAACTAGTTTAAAACCTTTTTTTTGGGATCAAGGAGCACTAGTTGTACCGTTTAAGGGAAACTAGATTGTTATTTAGTTTCATTGTATATTATTTGTTATTTAACGATTGCATGGTTATATTGTAGATAAGTTCTTGTTTATTAAATAGTCCTTCTTTTCTAATATATAAGTTCACTCGAGAACCAAGATCGGACTATAACAGATTGAAGTGATTCAGAATCTGTTGATGAAATTAGTGTGTCAACATTAACAGACTTCGTTATGTGAGACAAATCATATAGTGGAATCAAGTGCAGGTTTTGAAGATTAAGAAGATTTAAGACTTTGAAGACTTGAAGTTCTTTTTTTTTTTTTTTTAAATCTTGGTGTAGTTATCTATAAAACATGATTGTTTGGGTTAAACAAGTCGTTTTCTTTCGATACAAGTAATTCTAGTGTACCGGAAAGTTGTTTGTGATTTATCATTAACGTAAATCATGTAATCTAATGGATTGCTTTGTAACCGTAAATCTTAATTGATATTAATCAAAGAGTTTCAGATCTGGTATTATTTTGATATTTTAGATCTAAATGGGAGAGCCTTAACTCTAAAATCAATCATAGTGATTTAGTAACGAGAGGGATACCAAATAGGTTGTTCTTTTACTCTTTAGAAGTCCTTCTAAAAGATTGGGTTGTAGAAGTCTCCACGATGGATTTTGAAGCGACTCTTGATAATAGACTCTGTCGAGGGAATTACATGTGTTGGACAAATTAGTTATAGGCAGAAGATATACTTTCATTTCGATCTGTATACTTGCAACTCAATTTTAGTAATTGCGTTCTTTAAAAATATTCAATAATTTTTGAAACTTGTTGCTTAAAGTAGAAAAATAGTTTATGTTTGTTCAATTATTTGCTTGAACTTTTTGTGCTGCAGCTGAACATTTCCTAAGAACTTATCCAGTTGTTGACATTAAGAGTTTCTTTATCGCACCATTTGCAAGGATATTGCAGTTGTCTATTAAATCTTTACCAAAAAAACAAGGAAATAAATGTCAAACAAATAAAACATCAGTGCTAAAAAATTACGCAATCTTAATTCAGTGAAAAATAATCAAATAAAATATACACAAATTAATACAACTCCAAGATTAAGAGCTCAAGCACACTACTTGTGGTGGATCTTGAAAACTCATCAAGTAATTCAGATGCAATCTGCATTTGCTTCTTGTTATTTTTGAATAAACATCGAGAAGTTGTAGTAACCATCATTTGAAAACTCCAACACTGGGGAAGAGGAATTTAAATACGATAATTTTCACTATATACCCATAAATGTCGTATTGCAACTAACTTGAGACCTGACAGAGAATAATAAGGCAATATTTATTGTCCAATTATCACCATGAATAAAAAGAAAGTGGTTACGCCGCCACCTCATCATAAATATACCCATCTTATAGCTATCATTAAATATACTAAAATATTTGTCCAAATGTTTCGCCAAACTCTTTTATTACAATACTCAAACCCATAATATGTCGTTTGGCTATTCTTTAAGATACTTTATAGTTCAGAAATGATCAATTAAACTTTTTCTAAAACTATCCAGTTTAGTTTATAGGAAATGTACTGATTTTTACGAGGCGATAAATAAGCGAAGTCTAGATATTAAGTTAAACATTATTATGATAAATGTACTGATTTTTACGATGGATTAAATTAAACCATGATGGGATTATGATACTAATTTAAACAAAAGCATTATTTAATTTAATCAAATTACAAATTTCATTTTCCAAAAGTAAAAATAAAACCATATTAAGAAAATTTTGATTTAAATAAATAAAAGCACCAATAATGCTAGAGAACCCGGTTGAGATTGGGGCAACTATAATCTAGAAGCCTATTATTGAGGCGTCACATTCCAATAGAGGGGCTTCACCTAATAGGACAAAAATGGGTCACCCATAAGTAATTTAAAAAAACCCTTATCTAAAATAATTTTATAATGACTAAACAACCCTTAAGTGGTTAGTCCTAATAATCTAATTAACTAATAATTAGATTGATAAGATTTTTTATACAATTAGTGATAAAAAATCATATTAAGTGATTTTGGTGGGAAGAAAAAGTTGAAAAAAATGAGAAACTTTGGATATTTTTTTCTAACTAAAACCCTAGATTTTAAATCACCAACCAATGTTCTTTTTATTTCTCAAAATTGATGAAAGTAAGTAATTTTTTTTTTAATTTTGTAGCTTTTCAGAGCGGTTTACGGTTGGGATTTTCCTTCGTAGCCAACCGTAAGACAAATATACGGTTAGGTGATGACGAACTCCTAACCGTAACTAGGTAAAATTAGGAAAACCCAATTTTAAACCAATCCCGGTTGGGTTTTCTAGGTTGAAACCCAACTGTAAATCAGTTACGGCTGTTTTTTTTTTGTCGAACCCAACTGTAAAACAGTTACGGCTGGGTTTTTTGTGATCGAACCTAACTGTAAATCAGTTACGTCTAGGTTTTTTTTGGTCGAACCCAACTGTAAAACAGTTGCGGTTGTTTTTTTTTTAGGAAAACCCAACCATAACTGGTTCTAAAACCTAATTTTTCTACGGTTTCAATCAATCTAACCATTTCAAATGTAATTTGTTTGTTGATTACCATCACTCCTATCAATATGCTTCTTCTGCACCTTTAATAGAGAATTCAATCGACGATTATAAGTTTTTCGAACCGTCGATTGATCGAAGTTGGTGAAATGATTTTGATTGGAAAAAAAGGAGGGAATGATTTATGGTTGATGAAGGAGGGGAAGTTAAGAAGAAGAAGAAGAAGAAGAAGAAGAAGAAGAAAGAAGAAGAAGAAGAAGAGGAGGAGCAGATCTGTGAATGAGAATTAGATTTTGATTTTAGTTTTAGTTTTTAGGTTTTTATTTTAGTTAAAGGTTATTTTAGACATTTGGTATTGAATTAAGAATACCCCATAACCAATTATTTGGTCACTAGAAATCCAAGTAAAACCCCTCTATTGGAATGTGACGCCCCAATAATAGGTTTCATAATCTAATCCTGAATATATGAAATTCATTGGCGAAAAGAAAAAGAAAAAGAAACAGAAACAGCAATTAGTTCTTTTCTCCAAAGAGATCAAACAAGACCAAAAGAATGGTAACCGTTAGATGACCACGTTGAAGTCTCATGACTGCCCACGATTCCACGATTTTTACATCGCATTTAAATCTTCGTTTCAAGTCCGGAATGTACTAATCTGTGCACAACCTTCCGAAACAAAAACAGATGGAAAAAAATAACCTTTTTTTTTAAAACGACTTTTGAGTGAGTGACCACAAAATAGCGAGAGAACACTAAATACAAAGACGATTTCCGGTGAATATCTGTGGGTTTTCCAACCATTCGAAGCTCTAAATTCTCTGTAAGTCGAATTTCTTCTCAGATTTGTTGTTAATTTTGTATGTTTCCTTTTTAGGTCTTATTTTGTGGAGTATAATGTTCATAATTGACGTATTATTCAGTTAGGGTTAGGTTTTTGGTTACCAAGTTCTTTTGCTAAAATTTGAGCTTGTTTGGGTTCATTAAAAGCATCCAGATTTACTTGTGCTCATGCAAAGATCACGAATGTGATTCTCCTATTTCGGTTTCTTAAGTTAGGGTTTTGTTTTTTTTCCTTGAAAGTTGTTGGGTTTTTTCATGGGATCAGGTAACGTATACTGACGAGTTCTTACTTGATTAGCACTTAAATTGACTTTGTGTTCGGTAGAATTATTTTTGAGGTACCTTGCTATTTGGTTCGTGGTTCGTTGATGTTGTTTTACTTGCTTATAGGTGATTTTGAGCTATTCGAGCTTTCAGGATTTACAGATAAAGTGAAAGAAGTTGTTATCTATTATGGGGGAAGAAGAGGCAGTTTCAGAAACTGTCGTGGTATCAGGAAATGGAATTCATGAGGTAGGTAAGAAGGAGAAAATTTTATCTGGAAAGAAAGAGAGTGGTGAGAATGGGGTGACAAACAAAGAGGATGTGAAGGGAAGTAAGAAAGGGAAAGATGTGGAAAAGGATCAAGTAGCCGATTTGAAGGAAGAGAAGGGGAAAGAAGAAGAGGAACCCAAAGAAGCTGTGAAGGGTGATGAAGGAAACGATTCAAAGGAAGAGAAGGGTAAAGGAGAAGAGCAGGGACAAGCTGTGAAGGCTGGTGAAGAAAAGGATTCTATAGAGGAGAATGGCAAAGAAGAAGAAGATAAACAAGCTTTGAAGACTAATGAAGAAAATGGTTTAACGGAACACAAAGGTATAGAAAAACACGAAACAGCAGCTGAAGTTGTGAAAGCCGATGATGAAAAAGATACAGTGGAAGATAGAGATACAGAACTTGAGCAGGAAGAAGTAGCTGAAGATCTGAAGGCGGACGCAAACAAAGAGAAACAATCAGCTCAAGCTGTGAAAGCCAACGAAGAAAATGCTCCGGTAGAAGAAAAAGGCAACGGGGAAGAACAGGGAGAAGCAAAAGAAGTTGGTAAGACGGCTGAAGTGAGCAATGCTGAAGAAGAAATGCCAAAAGAGAGCGAGGAAGAAAAACAATTGAAAAAGCGTGTAAAAGGAAAGCGAAGTGGTGGAAAAGCAGAAACTGAGAAAGCTGAGGTGAGCGAGAAAAAAGTTAAGGAGCCAGTGACTCCTGTGGCCTTTACATTTGATCGTCCTGTACGTGAGCGGAAATCTGTTGAGAGGCTGGTTGCTGTTGTTGAAAAAGACACATCCAAGGAATTTCGTATTGAGAAGGTATACTTACCCCTTCTTCCCCATTTTCCTATTATTTTGCTTTATGGGATTAGTCATATTTAATAGAACTTATTTAGAAGGTATACTTACCCCTTCTTTCTCCGTTTTCCTTTTATTTTGCTTTAGTTATATTTTACATACTTGTTTTTTGCTTCTTTTTTTCTTGGAATTTGTAGGGTCGTGGCACTGCGCTAAAAGATATACCCAATGGTATGTATGTCCCGAGCATCTAGTAGCACCTTTTTTTCTTCTTGAATTGTGTCATCTAATCATCTCATGCATTAAATATGATAGATGTTGTCCTGACAGCATCTATCATCTCGATTGACCCTTATGAGTGATATCCCCCCCCCCCCACCACCACCAATATCTTCATCAGCGGTATCACATGAATGCACAGATTCATGTCAGCCCTTGTCATCTCTATAGGCTTATTTTTCTAGAGCATTTTGAAATTGTCGGTGTGGATGCTTTATCATTACATCCATGCACTTCCACTCAATATCTGTATGAATAGGTAAGGTATTAAGTTTAGTTTTCAGCTAGTGATATCTTGTACCATGTTTTTTTTTGGCATATTTGCAGTTGCTTATAAGCTTAAGAAGAAAAAGACTGACGAGACATACAAAATGTTACATGCCATACTTTTTGGGAGAAAAGCCAAGGTAATTTTGCGTATGGTACTAGTAGTTATCAGCGTCGCGTATTCAATCGTTATTTGCAATATGATTTGGGTTTTGATATGTTAATTTTGGCGACCTTCTGGTTTTTTTTATATTTTGAAACTTCCGGGCCTATGCAATATATGAGTTTCTTCGTTTGGTTTTCTGCAACTTAAGATAACTTTCTTTTTGGGATTCCAAGTTTGGACTTCTACAATGGGATGGAACTACACCAAGTATATATGATGCTGAATTTTCATCCTATATTTTCAGGCATTCAAGAACAACCTTTCCCAGTTTTCTGGCTTTGCATGGCATGAGAATGAGGTAAAAAGAAATATTCACACTCTTAAGGATTCTAATATTCTTGCTTGTTTTCCTTTTGGATTTGTTTCTCCCAGAGAGGGAAATGAGTAAGCTGTCCATTTATAGAGTCTAAATTGTGTTTTGATTTATATGATGGTGCTGTAAGGATTGACATGAAATCTGAAACAGACACGCCTGCTCTAGCTTCTCATAGAAGTACTTTTGCTTATTGCAGGAAAAGCACAAAAGTAAAATCAAAGAGAAACTCGACAAGTATGTTAAAGAGAAACTGTTGGAGTTCTGTGACGTGCTTGACATACGTGTTACCAAGTCTACGTCCAAAAAGGTTTGTTCTTTCACCACTGCACATATTGGTTCTGTGATGATTTATAAACCTTTCTGACCAGTAAGTGATACAGACTGGTGTTTGTGATAGTCCAAAGATACCAATATAAGCCTAGCCATCTACTGCGTAAGGCAGGGCCTTACATTTCAACTGGGATGCTAATGATACCTTGGCATGCAGGAGGACATTGTTACACAGCTGCTAGACTTTTTGGCTGCACCTCATGCTACGACTGATGTCTTATTAGCAGAGACTGACCAGGTTTGTATGCATGATTCTATACATACTTCCGTTGCATTTCTTTAGGCCCGGTATGTAATGTGTGATTCTGTTTCTTGCAAATTACCAGTCAAGTTCAAAACGGAGGAGCTCCAATTCGAAAGTTGCGTCAACATCCGGCGGCACAACTGCAAAGCGCTCACCAACGGTAATTTATCTTTTTGACTTTTTCAGTTAAAGTGTGAAACCCTTATGGGGATTTTATATTTAGAGTTATATTCACAGTAATAGAAGTAATGTTTATATATATACACCAGGGTATTTTAATGTACACAATGGTCAGGTTACATGTGTTTTTGCTCTAGCAGTTTTATATTTTCTTGAGACAGAAACCAATGGATATTTTCTTGCTCAAGAATAATATTGCTTAGCAAGAGCTGTATTTAGTGCCAAATTAAAACCAAATTACCCGAAAGGTTAAAATGCCAAAATATATATTTTAGTTAAAAAGGAGAAACTTACATGTCTGTTCAAGTATTGTAGATCTGTTCTATGATAAGTAAAGGACTAAAGGTTATGTATTTGTGGTTGATATCTTCCTTTCGGTTTACTGTTATATACTCTACAGAAAAGAAGAAAGACTGATGATTCTGCTAAAGATGAAGAAAAGAAGAACTCGGATGATTCGGAAAATGAATCTGATGAAGAAGACAAGGAAAATGTGAATGGAGCTCCTGATGCTTCTGAGGATGAGGTCCCTGAGCAGTCTGAGAGCAAGGATGAGGACCACGACTCAGAAGACGAAGAAGTGGAAGCGCCTAAAAAGGGTTCAGTCAAATCATCAGCAAAGAAGGAAGCTTCTGCAAAAACTGTGTCCAACAAATCTCCTACACCAAAGAAAACCACTGCTGTCAGCTCATCTAAAAAGAGCTCTGGGAAATCATCATCCAAGCACTCTAAGGTTGATAGCAGTACAACTCCAGTGGTCTCCTCAAAGAAGAAAATGGATGTGGAACCAACTAAAAGGAAACGCACAACTCCGTCCAAATACGCCGCCAATGAATCCAACGAATCCTCAACCAAGAACAAAGGTAATACATTTTTGATTTCTTTTGTCGGTGTTCTCTTAAAGCCATTCTCTTTGTTTCAAAGTCATAATCTGTTCAATACATCTTTTAATAAGAAATCTATCTTAAGATTAAGCTGGAGGAACATAAAAAGCTGATGGGTACTTGGTCTTGTCATGTTCAATTTTATATGTTTCTTATGAAGGTAAAAAGGTGGTGAAAGGAAAAGATAAGCCAAAGAAGAAGGGTTCTGATCCATCCGAAGATGATTTACGGGATACGATTGCTGAGATTCTGAAAGAAGTTGACTTTAACACGGTAAGCTACATTGAAGAACTCTTGTAATCCCATGCCTATTTGTGAATATAATTGGTCAAGGTTTCCCATTCCAAGTGGTTCTGTGGTTTTTGGACCAACCTCTCGTTCCCAGTAAAGTTCATCTGATTGTCAGTGTTAGTGTTAAGACTGGTGGTTGGAAAAAAATGTCGTGAGTAAAGCAAGACTGATTTTATTTATCTTTTGCAGGCAACATTCACCGACATTCTCAAGCGACTTGGTATGTGCATTTGAATTTGTTAGTTTTTTGTTAACTGAGTCTCAAATATCTGTATTAAAAGCAAAAAGTCTAGGTTATGTGTACCATGGCTATCAGAGCCAAGTGTACATGATGCTTATATGTCATATCCATATATAGTGTAGCATTTTACAGTACATAGGTGGCAGTATCTAATGCTGTAGATGCTGTGTTCTCATTTTATCGTAATACTTGTATTGCCTTTTCCATTGTCTGCTGATTATTAATTTGGTTGTTTTCCAGCTGCTCATTATGATATGGATCTTACACCTAGGAAGGAACGTATTAAACATTTGATCCAGGAAGAGTTGACCAAACTAGCCGACGAGGAGGAAGAAAATGAAGAGGATGATGAAGGCGATTCCGAAAAGGATGAGGTTCCCGAACCTGCTGCCAAAAAGGTGAAAACTTGATCAGTGTGATCACACTAACTAGAAGGGATGTGTTTACTGTCTTTCTTATCTGTGTTATATTAGTAAATTATGTGATCATTGTACCCAACCACTAGTAGGGACAAGCTGACATAATAAACAACAGTCGGAGTTTTTCCTTCTTTTTTCCTTTTTTCTCTTTACGAAGTGAAAACATGTATTAGTAAGGAAGCAGTTAGACGTTGCAACTGCTCAATATGCATCTGAGCAGGCAAGCCATATCATGTGCTATAGCTGTAACTATTCTCAATCTCTCTTATTTAACTGACTGTACCTTGCTTGGCTATGCTTTCAGTTCGGGGGAATCAAAGTGATCTGTAATATCTATTTATTAGGTAGTTACATGTTTTATATAATTATAATGTTAAAAATGTGAGATTGTTTTAGGGGAAGGGGACTTCTTTGTCTGTCTGATTGGCTACAATAGTTGTTCACTTGTTTGGCTTTGCCTTGGCAAGTATGGCCTATACCAGGGGAACATAAAGCTTTTGTGGAAATGATCAATAAATTGTGGGAAATCTAGATAGAGATTCTTTGATGATCTATTTGGCGTTTTTTTTTTTTGTGTGTTGTACCTTGTCCTTCATGAATGTTATATCATTTTACTACCTGTAATATGAATCACTCAAAACAAACGGGTAAATTGTATTCTGGGAGTGTAAAAGTTGGGCAACTAAAAGATGGTCCCAGTTAAGGGTGATATGGCCAGGACTCCGGATTGATGTCGAAAGGTCCATGTGCATGGGGCTATTCAATCAAAATTTCAACTTAGCAAATGAATACAAGGGTCTTTAGTAATCAAAGCTTGATGTTTACCCACTTGAGAAGAAGCTGATGCCTGAGGGCCCCAATTCCCATTATCTACTCCCTAGTCCCTACACAAACATAAATATAAGTAGTACTAATTACTAATGGCTGTGAAGGGGTAAAAACACCACTTTTAGACGTTGATGCTGTTTGTTGATTCCGATGTGAGGTTTCGGGACGCGAGATACCTTTCAAGTTCTAATCAGATGCGCTGTTGTTGACGACTCCCCTGGTTCCCTAGTTTGTTCCATTAACCTATCAGCTACGGCAAGATTATGTGAATAGACTGATGCGATGACCGTACGAAAGGAGCTCCAAGCATCACAATGAAAGCACCCTGCACCCATAATCGAACTTATGGAGTCCACACAGCTTAATCCTGAAGATCACATGAAATGATGGGTACCCATAGGCCAGATATAAGTTAACATTAGCACAAAAGAGAAACATTAGATGATTAAAGAAAGCAGCTAATTAGCATTAGCAACTACTAAACAAAGTCAAAAAAGCAAAAACTTTAGTGTTGTTTAAATGATAATGTGTAAACAGACAAAACCATCTCCACTATCAACCTAAGTGGAACAACTGCTTACCACATTAACAGTAGTCACCTCCACCGAATCAAAAACAAAAGTACTCACAAAAAACCGTAATTTATAGAACTTTTTTGTCTTCTTTTGCTAATTAAACTAGAAAACAAAATAAATTTACCAGTTTATACTCGACAATCAACTAATGGGAAGTAAGTTGATGGGTCGCAATATTGATAACCGGCCCCACAAAAAATGGGCGGTGGTGACCAAATTGATTGTCTATCTATCTACTTGGATGTGGATGATCTCTGTGTGGCGCCTAGTGGCCCATTGCCTTTGCTCCAATAGTATCTTGGAAATGAACAAAAAGTTCTGAAATATTTTCACTTGGGCATAGCATTTTTCATCTATCAGCGTTACCAGGATTTAGTTACCCAATCCTGTAGTTTAAATCTCTGCACTTTCGTGTGTTGAGAAATTGAAGTGCGGGTGCTGGTTCTGTTTGACAAAAAAAGGGTGAGAGCTAAGCTGGATGCAAATTGAAACAAGAGTCAAATCTTCGGCAATCAATTCTGCAGACACTTTAGTCCCTACACATCTGGCTCTTTTTCACAAAAGGACTCGAGATTCCACGTGCCAATGAAAATCTAACGGTTCAGATATTTTAACCTATCCATGAACTAACGATAACAGTGGTAGCCACATCGACACTAACTTATCGGTAAACAAACGGTTATTAAGAATCCACGTGTCACACTCGATGTCGTTATTATGACCAGAGATCCAACGGATCCGGCACTCACTCCTCCACAATCTTCTCCGCTTAAAGAGGAAAAAAAAAACCTTTCTTCGTCCAAACACAGAAGAAGAAGAAGATTATCAGACTTACTTTCAAACCCTTATTCTTTCAAAACTTCGATTATCTCTTGTAATCCTTGGTGAGTCTCGCCTGAGTCAAACGCTTATATCTTTGTTTGTTCCTGTTTAAGATTAAACGTGAAAACAACATCATCTTTTTACGTAAAGGAAGTAAGATTTTGATTCCCTCTGGTTTTGGATTAGTACTTTTTACTTCCGTTTTTTCGTTGAATGGCGGATTCTGATAATGAATCGGGAGGAAATAATAACCACAACACCGAATTATCACCAAGGGAACAAGATAGGTTTTTACCCATAGCTAACGTAAGTAGAATCATGAAAAAAGCATTACCGGCGAATGCAAAGATATCGAAAGATGCTAAAGAGACAGTACAAGAGTGTGTATCAGAGTTTATAAGTTTTATAACAGGAGAAGCATCAGATAAATGTCAAAGAGAGAAAAGAAAAACGATCAATGGCGATGATTTATTATGGGCTATGACTACTTTAGGTTTTGAAGAGTACGTTGAACCATTAAAGATATATCTACAAAAGTTTAGAGAAATGGAAGGTGAGAAAAGCACGATGACCGGTCGGCCCGGTGAAAAAGATGGGTCTGGTGGTAGTGGAGGAGGAGGCGGAGGTGGTGGGAATGGTGGCAGTGTAAATTCAGGAAATAATAGTGGTGGTTACAGTGGAAGTGCAATGTATGGTGGGTTACAAGGTTCTATGAATCCTGTGATGATGGGGCATCATCAACAAAGACCAATATATGGATCTGGTTCTTATCAACACATGGTAGTGGGCATTGGTGGTGGTGGTTCAAGTAAGGGCATTTCAGGTAGCTCAGCTCTTGACGGTGGTGGTGGTGGAAGGGTAAGATAGTATTTAGTTAATCTAGATGCATGATTATGTTGATAATGTGTGATAATATAATTCCTTCTCTTTGTTAAAAATGGTCATGGTCATTTTCTTTTTCTTGTTTCTTTACTTTTTGATGAGGTTAAATTTGGATTAGATAGATAATATCGATGTGTTTAGTTAGTCACTTGGGCCTGTAATTAGATTGAAAATATCTGTATCATATATCATTTAGTCATATTTGTATCTTCAAAGGTACTTTTTCTCCCTGCTCTTTACTTTTTTAGTTGTTATTTTTCTGACTCGTTCCTAACATTTTCTTAACAATCTTAATCTTGTTTAACTTAGTCATCTATTTTATGCTTCTTAAATTTATTGTAGATTCTACAAAAATCCATCTGATCCATGACTGTATGTTGCCGCGGTAAGTAGTCTCACGGAAATAAGCTAATTAGACTTAAAAATGAAGTACATATCAAGTCCCATGAACACGGTACTACATTCAAGTTACACACGTACCACCGAATAAGCACCTCATTCCTCATCAGGCTATCAAATTATCTCATGGAATCTCTATTTTCAGTTGCTCCATGTTTGAAAACAACTACACAACCAAATAAATTAGGATATAGTCATATAGAAGAATACAGACACTGGAAGAAGGTGGGATGCATGGCTAGTGGAGATGTTTTCCTACTTATTTGCTTGGCTTCATTATGGAATTTGGGAAGAGATTTAGTTCTCCAATGTCTTGAGCAGCTGCGACTCTTACCTTATTGGTCTTTTATCATGGATGAACTCAAATAGAGGTGCATCGTTTATTCGGACAAGAAACTAGATACTAGGCCGCCGCAGCATGGGCTACCAGACTTCGCCTATGAAGTTATCTCCAACTCCATCACTCCTCTTCCTCTATGATAAGTTGATAACCAAAGAATCAAATAACGAGCTAAAGTTTCGGATGTAATATTTAGATGTCATAGGCACAACTTGAAAGATTGTTTCCGTGCTATTATTATTACCCGTGAAACTAGTTTTCCACCCGTGCGCGGGTCTGTTTCTTGTTTATGGAATCTTTGTACTCATTTTATAAAGAACGGACTTTTGGGGACTACTCAAAAACGGAGGGGACTATTTTGTGATAGGAATGTCTACCTTATACTTATAAGGGGTGTCCTAAAGTGTGGAAATGACTAACCTACCATTAACCTAATTTAATTTAAAACCAACCTAATAACCACCTATATATATATAACCACCACCTCCTCCAACCACCGCCGCCCACCACCACCGCCCATCACCTACCACCACCAACCACCACCACCTCTATGTATATAGCTTAATTTAAATCATTAACGAAGATATTCTCACAAACCCATTGCTTGTCATTCGTTTTTGGTTGAAGAAATGAGAAGTAATCATCAAAATGAGTTGAAAATGAAAGTTGCAGAGAGAAGTTCGGCTAGGAATTATGTGAAACAGTTTGTCGAACTAGCCGAACTCAGCTTTAATGGAGTTTTTTCTTTCAGAAAAAAGTTCGGTTACCTCGCAAAAAAAAATTCCCAGTCGAACTTTTAGTTCGGTTACGTCACAACTTTTTTTCGTTTTTTTATTAGCCGAATTTTTAGTTCGGTTTTGTCGCAATTTTTTTCTACTAACCGAATTTTTTTTCTGAAAACCTATATATTGAGTTCGGTTACGTCGAGAAAAAAATTCTCAGCCGAACTTTTAGTTCGGTTACGTCGCAACTTTCTTTTTCCTAGCCGAACTTTTCTCTGAAAGAAAAAACTCCATTAAAGCTGAGTTCGACTACCTGTGTCTTCAGAACCATTAGCCGAACTACACTTGCAGATGAGTTCGGCTACCTGTTCTTCAGATGTCGTAGCCGAACTTCATTTCCATGGTCGAAATCAGTTTATAAACATATCGATATACGATGAAGGTAGTACTCTTCCACTGTCCTATCCTCACATTATTTTCTTATGTTTTAGTTCCTCATGTTTAATTGAAATGATGTCTTGCAGGTGATGATCTACTCTTCTGAATCTCACTGTTGTTGAAATAATTTTTAATATTTAAATAAATTTAGTCATCAATTTTTTTTTTTCATAACCTGTGCAGCATGAGGCGCCGTAAGGAGAGAGTTGAGGCTGTAATGCAGAGATTGTCTTTCATTTCTCAAGAGAGTTCTAACTTAATGAAGAAAATGATCCTTCGTGACATATGCATCGAGCAAGATGGGATGTTATTTTTGATCAACACTCCCTGAAGAGGCAACCGTAAGTACTATATAGGGTTCCCTTTGCTTTACCATATTCACAACTCATCTAGTTGGTCACCCGCACTACGCACGGGCCAGTGTCTCGCTTATGATGTTTTAAATTTAGTTAGTTCATTAAAAACAAATAAGATCAGTAAAAAAAAACTAATAAAAATTCAATAAGCTCATAATCCTGAAAATTCAAAAAAATATCCAGTAAACTAATAAAAATGCAATGTAATAAAACAAAACAATTAAAAATTATGGCCTTCGGATTTTTTTCTAATTTTGATATTTTATAATTTCTGGAGTTTATGCTTTTGTTTTTTTTAATATATTTTTTCATTATTGGTTCACTTAATCACTATGTGCACGTACTTCATCAGCAGAAACATGATCGAGATCGCGATACCTGATAATCTGCTCAAAAAATTCTTGTTTGGCTTTATAAGCTCCCCAATTTCGATTATGTCCTTCCATATTTTTGGCATATCATTGAGGTTAATGGACGTAGTTAAGGCAGATGTTCCATTCGGGAGATTGGTTCTATAAAAGCAGTCCAGGGCTGACAACGTTCCACAGCTGATTATTGCTTATGTTCCTTACGGGTTCTATATAGTGCAACCATCGTCTTCCAAGCCAAGCCACTACTGGAATCTGACTGGCAAAAAACCTCATGCTACCCACACGACTTTGACTTCGGAAAGGCTCTCATTGTAACAGAGAGCTGTGAGGAAACTTGAGGTTCTTTCGATTAACTACTATAAACCCCTTCGACGCGGAACTTCAAATATTGAGATGTGTTTTGAGGGACTCCAATGGAATATATTGGCAGCTTTGTTGTAGTCCTTTTTTTTTGTCGATATTAGTCACCGTTCGACATCAAAAGGCAGCGTGTGAAGGGATGAGAAGGGTTGCGTTACACCTCCTAAAACAAAAGCAGAAACAGTAAAACTCCTCACTAATAACTCCAAACAACCCATAAAAACCAAAAGGGACAAACCGGCTAAGTAACAAAGAATTGTCCCCAAAGATTACATTCTCTAGATAAATCCCTTTTATTGGTTCTGAATTTTTGCACCAGTAAAAAACTTGATACTTAATTTGTTTAATCACCTCATCCAAGCCATGTGTTCACATATGAGTTTGTTTCTATGCGTCCAAATGGTCCAAGTGATGGCAGCTGGAAGCATAGCAACATTCGACTTCCAACCACCTCAACAAAATCAGAAAAACCACTGCACCGCACAAAAATCCGGAGATTCTCCCACAAAGATTTAAATGAAAAAAAACAAAAAACAAATTGAATTAAAGAAGAATCCAGAAATTTCTTACCAAAATATCTTTCCCTTGAGCGTACAGAAATGGAGCACCATAAAGTCGCCGCCGGTTCTCCATATATCTATTTACCCATCAAACAATCTCTCTACGTTACGACACTTTCTCTCTTCTCTTCAACTGTTCAGTTCTCAAAAAGGTGAAAGAAGAAGAAAAAACCTTTCTACATTTCCTTCTTAACATGGGCTCGTCTAAAGAGAGAAAGTTTGTCCTATACATATGCATATGCCAAGATTTAAAAGAGATCACGGAAATTTACATACCAACTTCTTTCATATGACAGTTGATTACAGTACCATTTTACCAATCTTTATTCACCTCGAGATATCCTTTTTAAATGCACTAAATACTCTTGAATAAACAGTAAGATGGAAATATGCAATAAAATCACAATATTTTTCAATATATAATATATTTACCGTATTTACTTGTAAAAGAAAATATTTTTTGGTTTGACACATTTACTTCTATCAAAAAATTATTGATCTTCTATGTTTAGGAATGAATTTTTCTTTTTTTTTGGGTAAAAAAATTATACGAAAAGTAGTTTTGAAACTAATTCATTTTTTTTTCTACCAATGTTTTTTGTGCACTCATTCTTAGGATTTTGCTTAATATCATGTATTGTTCATGGCAATTTTCTACTAACGATTTCGTATTCTGAATGGTGGACAGGATTGACAATCAATTTTTTGGCAGAAAATAGGAATGGCGAAAGAGAAATACTACGATCTACGGGTAAGTATTCTTTTTTTTTTAATTTTTAATTTTCATTCATTGATCAAAATTTGATCTTTCATAAGAATTTTAATTGTAAATTGTAATTACGATTAGTTTAATTATTAGTTGCTTGAATTTGTAATTAGGATTTCACTGTTTATAAAAACTGTAATCTGACATTGGACTTGGACAATTTTTCTTAATCGTTTATGATTAAATTAATTTTGTGATGAAATTGTGATGAACATTGCATATATTGATGTGATTTTACTTTGATTAGATTTATCTATTTTTGGTAATTGTTTTTTCTTTAATGTGATTGGTCCGAAAATATATTGTGGGTCACAAAGATTCTCCTCAAATTTTATTGGTCGAAAATTAAAATGGTGGGGCTAGAATCAACCAGAAGCTCCAGTTAATGAGAGCGCTCGAAAAAACTCTATTTTTATATAGAGAATTTGTGATGGTGACAGCGATCTGCTTTAAATGGGCCTCAACCAAACTTAAAACGAAAATGATTTACTCACCGAAGAATTTGCACCACATTCTCAACGTGTGAGAGGATGGGTGGGGCCCACTTCTGCCCCACCCCTATCCCAATGCACCAGACGCTGCCATGGGTCCGTGCGATCTCCCTCGGTGCATTCACGGTGCAAATTCTTCGGTGGGTCTAGCAAGACTGAACTTAAAAGTTGAAAAAGTTGAAAAAGTGAATTAGCCAAGCTTGGTAAGCGCCCACTAATAAAGGTAAACTACTGCATTACAATCTTTCTTTTTTTATTAATTGTACTTGTAAATGCGAGAGTACAAGGAGGAAGATAAATTTCATGCTGCACCAACTTAACATGACCTAAAATCAGTCAAGCTTGGTAAGCCCTACGAATTGGAGCGAGTGGTGTGATTCGGGTACATCTACACTCTGCTCCTCTCATACTAGTTTGGTGTAATTCGGATACATCTACACTCCGCTCCTCTTGTACTAGTTTGCAATCGCCTTTGAGTTCTAGAACAGAGACCGAATGGACAACAATCTTCATGATATAAATCAGGATTTTTCCAATTATAAATTGTTTGTACACAACTGCTAGTAAAATCTATTCTTTTTTTATAGCTAGCTTATATTCGTAATCCATGGCTTCTAAGTTCACTAGTTGAAAATAGACATCTAAATTTATTTTTAACTCCATTTTAGTTTTCCTATAAATGTTGTGTATTTGCAACACAAAAATAGAGTAAAATCCTTCATATCTTTCAAATTACACGTCCATCGTAATGTTGTACATGATTCGCGAGTGCAAAATAGTGGATCGCCACATATCTGAAGGCGTAAAATAAGAAGGCAGATGAGAAGCACAGAAAGAGGTCCCAAAAGCTTATTACACCAGAACCAAGGTGTCTACTGCTTCGACTCTAAGGTAAAACATGGAAAGTCAGTTAAAACACCCGACGGTCAAGTTCGAACCAGAGATACAACATTTAATGCGGCTCAAGAAGGAACAAATTACAGCTATAGAAGAAAAGACGATGCGTCAGAGCTTGGGACAATGGATAGGTCGGGACACTAACCGATGGAGGATCCAACATGAGACATCTCGGAGGTATAAAGGAAGGCCTGACCGAGCGATAAGGAAGAGTACCGAAGCGATATAGCCTGTGAATCACTCCAAAATACCTAGTGTACAGTTTCTGTCTATAAGTACCCAACTTATGCAAAAGAGATACTCACGTTTTGAGAGAGCAAGTCTTAGAGCAAACTTTTGTGAAGAAGATAAATAGTGAGAAGAGAGTTCATACTTGTAGATCTAGAGTGAAAGGGTAAAACGATGTAATCTTATCAATAAAATACACTTTTCTTCCCGTGGACGTGGGTCTTGAAATCGCTGAACCATGTTAACTAGTTGTGCTTATGTTTATTTACATGCACTTATTTATTATTACTTGTTATTTCTTTGATGTTCTATACGTTTTAGTCATTAGATCTCTTTGGGTGTGATTGTCAAATTTTATAGCTATCATGTATATTTTGTTAAGTTTTTAAATTTTTTCTATTTTAAGTTTATTGAGTCAATATCAGACACAATCGGGTAATAACGACTCCATGACTGAAAAAATCTACGAGATCCTCGGAAAAAGCAAATGGATCTTGAATGAAATTGCCCTCTTTACGAAGATTTGAGTTTGATTTGAATTGTTTAATCATTTCTCTTAAACACACTCATAATAGATAAATGATTGTAAGAACAACTAGGCATATATGATTCCTTATTATAAGTTCAAAAACGTCCTCATTGATAGAGTAGGAAAATAATCAAGTTTAAGACTTATAGAAAAATTGAAGTCCGAGAAAGTTGAAGAACAAGTTTAAAGTTATAACACCATTTTCTCATTTTTCCCCCTTGTACCTCAATAACCATAATTCCTTTTTTTTCTTTCTAAAAACTTAGTTCCAAAAGGAATAAAGCTTATAGAGAATATTTCAGCTCTCCAACAATTTGTTGAGAGAGACCAAAAGTATCTGATGTCAAAAAACATCTTTAAAATTGGAATGAGTTTTTTTCATGAACAAATTGATCGTACCCACTAAAGGCAAGACGTGTGGGAGAGGGTAGTTTTTTCGAGAAACGAAGAGACAAACTCTGATCCAGAAACCAATACTTAAGCTAGTTAGGGAATGTTTCCGTCACCATCCACACGTACTCCGAAAATCAGTTGAGGAATTTTCCTGAACTGTCCATACGAACGGTCTGAGAAATGAGGTAGTGACTGCAAAGACCAGTAGATCTAGGGACCCCCTTCTTAAATGAATATAATGAATTGAGGGTACTTATATTTCTCGCAGGTAAGACGATGAAGAGAAACCAAGAATCCTCGAATAAATAACGGGTGGTTACCCCATGTTCCACTCGCACCAACAATGGTAGCACGGGTGGAGCCTCGTCCGAAGGATTCAACACAATTTTACCAGAAGAAGTGTTTCCGAAGGACATAATCTCTAGGAAAACCCGGCCCAGGGATCGCTTCATGGAAGAATTAACCGATAATATTCTGAAACTGATGGGAAAACGAGGAAATCCCAGGCGAAGAAAAAAACATAACCGATGAGACTCGGGAAGATGAGCCGATCCCTTGAATGGTAAGACAAAGTAAAAGGGAGACTCTTCCATTAACGATAAAAACAACACGACATTAGAGGCCATCCTTAAGGTACAAAAGGCATAAGACAAAATAATGAAAAAACTAGAAGAGGGAATCAGAATCTGGAAACAAATAATCGACAACACTTGTCCTAAAAGGAATTTGAGAAAAAGAATCGAATGTAAGGGGTAAATCGCCCAACCCTCCAATGGAACATCATGAAGAGGAAAATCTTAAGGAGGATAAATAGAAATAAATACTTGATACCTCAGATGATTTTTTAGAGGAGTGATTCCCAAAAAATAAGAATGAGGCCTGATCCGAGACTTCGAGCTCATCTGGAGAGTCGTCCGACGAGAACCTTCGACATCGACGATTCCCCAAAAAAAAAATTGAGGCCACAACCAGAACAAAGGATGTCGAGGAAGAAGGGCATCCAAGCCAAGACGCTTGGTTCCTCTGTTGAACAATTCGATGGATATTTCGTTAACTATATGTATTTTAATCTATTTACATGCGCTTATTTATAATCAATTTTTATACCTTTCAGGTTTTATGCTTTATAATTGTTAGATATTTTTGGGTGTAGTTGTCAGATTTTACACAACTACATGATTATCTTATAATCAGGGTACCCATAGACTTGCTTAATGAAATCAAGTTTAATCACCTAGCTAAAAAATTAAAATCAAATAAAAAAATTCTAGTAAGCTCTAACCCGATGATGTATGGGATCATCTGATAATTCATGGCGTATATGGTTCATTTTATAGTATCATCTGCAATAAGTAAAGAAGAAGAAGTGATAGTTGTAGAGGACGATATCCATAAAATCATGAAAATTATAAGAGAATGTAAGGATCTAATGCCACATCTGCTAATATGAAATATAGTTATAAAACCTTAAACCCAGAAATGCATGTCAAACATGATTATTTTTCTTTGTTAAAAAAATCCTAGTATCAACCGACAATTATCTTTGCACTCCCTCTATCTTGAAAAGGTTTATATATGGTGCATTTATAAAGCTATTTTCTTCTCAAAATTGCTGAGACAATGGTGGACTGGTGATGTTGTTTGAATATTTTTCTTTCTTATCTCTTGTATTTCTTGTCAGCCTCCAAGCAATAGTTTATTTAAAATTAACATTAACGGCTCCTATGATGATCGTGGTTATGCAAGAATTTGTGGAATCATTAGAGATGAGTCTGGAGCCTTTATTGCGTGTTATGGCAAGCACATTTTCAAGAACAACAACGTTGCTGAAGTCCTGGAAATTAGACATGATCTATATTTGGCTGTTAACTTGGGCATACATTCCGTGGATGAGGAGAGTGATTCAGGTTAATTATGATATTCAACTATGTCGACACGAAATTAATCTCCACCGGGGTACCTATGGTCTCATTAAGGAAATCACCAAGCTTAAAAGATTGTTCAGTCAAGTGAAGTTTTCGCAGCGATATAGAAAAACCAATAATGTTTTTAGAAAATTGGCTAAGGATGAAGCATTTAGGGAACATAAAGGCATCAAGATTAGAAATATGCCAAATTTTTTATTTACTTTATTTGTAATAATGTAATGGGTATTACTACACCAAGATTTTTTGCGAATAGTTTTGTTTTGTCTCGGTTAGATGCCAGCTTATTTAAAAAAAAAAAAAATCAATAAACTTTTTAAACCAAACTTTTCTGATCTCCAGGTTTATATGTTAGAGATTTCTTTTGCATATGGATATTACACAAACAACACACTGATTCAAATTTTAATTTCCAGATCATGATGGTTTTGGGGATTTTATACGAGTCATAAAATAAATTTCCAAGTTTTTTTGATCCATCAAGTTGATACAGAATGAGATTAGTTGAAGTGTTGAAAGAATAAATAAAAATCAAATCAAATTTTGGGTTTTATTAGTGAAAGGACTTGGAGTTTGACAAAATTTGAGATTTGGAAATTTACGTGTTTTTTAGGAATCAAGGTCTTTTATTGCAGAAATCAGATAATTCAATTTCATTTTTAAATAGATGATTATTATCTTCTTTAATAATCGAAAATTAACAAAAAAAAAATGAAGAAGAAAAGTCAATGCATTTAATTAAGACTTGTAAAAAAATTGATCTTCTTATATTCTTAAAAATTGTGCAAATTTCAAATATACCAACCCTTCAAAGGTTCAGTCTAACCTGGATAAATGAATGTTCGATAAATGAATAACCTCATGAAACGAATTTCTTTGGCCCCGACTTGAGCAAAGGGGCAATACGAATAACCTAGCTAAACGCATTAATGAATAACAAACGATTAAGTTTTTATAGGTGCTGTGAAAATATAAATGAATCACTAAATTTCGAACAATATATATAATTAACCCAATCAACAATGTTCGTATAAGAATTCATTCTTCTTAAAAACTGCATATAAAGTTCATTGTTTTTTTCCTTCCACCTAAACCAAAATGAACCCTATCCTCAAATTTTGTAATGCATGCACAACATCTGGAATATTTTGCTTGTGTTGTAACAAATCATTTTTTACGGTGATTACTGCCTGAAATGCCTCTTTTGATGACACATTTGGTATTACGCTACTATCTTCTGGTTCAGGATGATTCTCATAATTTATTACTAGCTCGATATTTTCTTCTTCTGTAGCCTATTCTATAACTGCATCATTCTCGTTACGATAATTTAAAAGATTTTCGACATCCATCATATTTCTATAGCTTATGTGAGAAATGACATCCACTAATTCGTAAATATCTTCTTCTGGTCGACCAACTTTTGGTTTGGGGGCATCAAAATTATATATATATGTAAAAAAAATAAAAATGCTCTCTAAATAAATTAATATTCATTTACTTACAAATGAATAATGTATTCATTTACCGATAAATTATTATTCATTTATCAACAAACAAACAATCACGCAAAACGAGTTTTTTTTCCAGGTTACAAGAGGTTAGACTGTAGGAGGAGCATTATTTCTCTTTTGCTAAAACATAAACCTATAGCAGATACTTGTTATTATAAATCGATCGCAACAGTAAAACATCCGTTGCCTTGTTCTCTATTGTATAAAACAAAGACACTGCTCGGGATAACGAACCAATTATCGATTGCTTCTATCAAAATGATATTTAATTACGTTTTGATTGTACAAATAACATTATTTGGAATAAAAATCATAATTCCAACTCTTTTTGTTTGACAATTGAATCATTTTAGACCAAGGATACATAAGGACTATCCCAAGAAAACACACCCTACCTTGTAAAAGTGGAATTTATTCCACTAAATGGTCGGAGGACGATTTTGGAGGTGTTTAAATCCATGGTATGTTAAGACCGTTTAAATCCAAGGTATATTAAGACCATGGTTGTTCACATGGACGATAATTTACTTATAGGACATTACTAAGATCCATATTTTACGACTTTTAGAGAAGTGTTATTCATAGGCCTATTATGGTATCATCCAAAAAGGAAAAAAAAATCCAAAAATAAAATAAAAAATCACGTTACCATGGTATGTGACGGGTTCTTTATCTTCCTTTTCTTCATTTCTCTACAATTCCTCACTACTCAAACAAGTCATGTGCACGTGCTTTGCACGTCATATATTATGATATTTTCTTGACAAAAATCAAAGCCTATTTTTGGTTGCACCTCAAAATATACTATACATGAACACCATTAGAACAAAGTATAAGATATAAGTACGTTCTTTCAAGTCACCTTTCAAAATAAATTTTTTGAAAACTTAAAATTTTATGCTTTTTGCATAGAGAATTTAAAGAGCTTTCCGGTCATAAAAAGTTTACAAAATCTAACATATAATTTAAAAGATATGAAGTTTTTAAGTTTTAATTTTTATAAAAATGTCATTTCTGTAAATACAAAAATAAATCAGATTTATAAAGATATGCCCCTGTATTTAGCCGTATTTACTCTATTATCCTTCCGCGAAAATGAAATCCTACCGTTCAAAACTAAAAAGGAAAATCCCAAGGCTCCAAACTAATGTTCGCACCTAAAACAATTTTGAAATTTGTGAACTTTCTGACGGCTGAATTTGGGTCTTGTAAGATCTAACGGTTGTATTTCAAAATTGGGTGAGCTTTCATTGTGGGGTTGCACTCATTAAAGGGGTGGTAGATACTATATGTTTTTTATTCTTCTTCCTCATCTCATTCGTACATCAACCTCTATCAAATTAGAACAAAAAACTCACATAATTAAGATCAAAAGCATTACCCTTTTGTGTTCTTTACCAACAATCAAATCAAAGAAAAAAGATATACAAGTCATCAGCAAAAAGTCCTAACGACTACATCTTCGTAAGCTAATGACTAATGTAATCGAATTTGATTCAATGCTTAAAAACTTAAAGTAATAATTGATGAGGGTACCAAGTACACCACAATCTTTTCCATATTAACCTATGCAAACATTCCTGGTATAATATCTTCAAAATAATAATGACCAAAGGATTATTTCAGCAAGGTGTTCTTGACTTATTGGTAATAGTCAAAGTTTGGATCGAGCTAACTATGGGATCTTACTAAGATGATTAACGTACAAATGTATTTACTATACTATAACCATAACAATAATTATAATGCGGGAATAAAAGTAAAGATATCGTATCCGATATTTTGTTAACGAGGAAAACTACTTAGCAGAAAACCCCCGCGACCTAGCCTAGTTTTATATACTCTCATAATTAAACCGCTATACAAATTGACCACCGCAACTTCGTATGCTACCAAATAAACACTCATTTGTTACTCAATTCTTTCAGTATTCCAGCGTCTACAACCAATTTGGCCGACGCACGTGAATCCCAAGAAAAGGTCCACTATTTGAGTAGCTTCACACTATGAAAATTTATCGACTCAAATCATTTGGATCGTAGCCGAAAACAACAAATGGCTAATTTTTTTCCAGTAACCATCTTACTTATCGATCACTCAAATCAATCTTTAGATTAGTGATAAAACAGAGTAAAGGTTTGAAATGACAAGGGTATCAAGTACACCAAAATCTTTACGATATCAACCTGTAAGTCTGATACCTTGCGTGATATATATAGATAGAAACTGTTAAGAAGACAACAACCAAAAGGTATAGACTTGGTATAAAATTACTAGCTCGAAACTGAACCTAACTATAGGGATCGACCCAAGCGTTTGGGATTAATGTACAGCGTATTTACTGTTATTATAACTACAACAATAAATATAATTGCGTAAATCAAAAGTAAAGACACAACAAAATTTTGTTAACGAGGAAACTGCAAATGCAGAAAAACCCCGGGACCTAGTCCGATTTTAAATACTCTCAAAATTAAGCCACTATACATTTTTTTTAGCTCAAACGGAAATTTTTATCGATCCACAAAAAATATTAGAAAAGAGTTTCTCAAATAATAACAAAGAAGCCAAAGCGGACAACAAGTCACAGGCAAAAAAAAAAGAAACAGAACTAAAATTCAGGAGAAGCCTTATAGACTGCACTAACTCAATCAAATTTGTAATATACTGTGTCAGGAAACTCCATCTTCTACATGTTAGCTGGCCTAATATCAAACTTCAGAGTTTGCCCCTTACTGAGATAAACTCCCTTTTCAGCAAAAAAATCAGCTGAGAAATTGATTTCTCTATATAAATGAATGGAATTTACCCTCTTGCAAAAAAAAAAATCCATCTATTCCGGACAAACCAAGGAAGCTTGTTTTTCATGAATGCCTTTATAGCATCAGTAGAATCAGAGTTAATGGTTACCTTATTTTGAAGATTCATCACATTCCATTCTAGAGCACTAATAGTCCTCATAATCTCCACCACAAAATTAGTTGATATTCCCAGGCTACCACTTTCAGCTGTTATGAATTTACACGTATAGTCTCTAGCCACAAAACCGTAGCCAGCATATCTAGGATTTCCCTTTGATGCACCATCACAGCATAATAAGATGTTGTCGGCTTCAGAAAGTACATTCAACAACTCTAATAATTTTCACTTTTCTACAACCTATATAAAAATATTTTAGAACCTGTAAATCGTAAGCTGAATTGTTCATAAATCCCTTGAGTCTAACTTTACAGTCATGGATCACTCTTGATATCCTTTTTTGAGCTTTCTCACTGTCAGGAGTTATATTCTCAAATAATACTTTGTTTTTGGTGAACCATATATCAACCATAATATTAAAAGATGCAATGTACCACAACTCTTGTATCACTGAGCTATTATTTTTGCAAGCATTTATAACATCCTCAAAATATTTTGGATATTTAAAATAAAAAATGCCACCAATCCAATTCCAGAGAATTTGACCATAATCACAATCCCAGAGTATGTGACTCAATAAATCCTGATTTTTATGACACAAGTAACATTTGGAAGAAAGAATCATACCCTTTTTCTTCACATTTTCATCTGTATTACAGGCACCTCTAGTTATCTTCCAAATATTACTTGCAGTAAAGGGATGAACACAAGATTTCCATTTTTTTTATACCATCTCAATCTAGGCTGTTTTTTCCTAATTGCATTGTAAGCACTTTGAACAGAGAATTCACCATTTTGGATTGCAGTCCAGACCAATTTATCACCTGCAAGAGAAATAATAGGTAAGTCTTCAATAGAGAAAAAATTCAACATTTCTTCAGATATAACCCAAGTATTATTCTGAATTAAATTATCCATTTTTATATGAGCATGTTGTTGGATGTATTCATTGTCTGGAAAAAATTTGAGTATACTTGAGTCAAGAATCCAAGTATCTCTCCAAACTGAAATCTTTTTACCATTACCAACTAGCCATCTTGTATTCTTTTCAAAATCCTGTTATATCCATTTAATACCAGGCCACACTGATGACTTTTTGTAATAAGTAATTCCAACAACTATTTTGATCATGATATTTAGCTAAGAAATTTTTTGCCCAATTTGCATCATAATTAAGGATTCTCCATAATAGCTTCATCAAAAGAGCTTTATTAATATCTTCAAGCTTTCTAATAACCAAACCTCCCTCCTCTAATGGTGTACAAACTTTATCCCAAGAAATGGTAATAAGTTTTCTTTCTTCAGTATTTCCAGTCCATAGGAAGTTTCTTATAATTCTTTCACGGACATCAATAACTTTCTGGGGCATTTATATATAGACATATTATAAATAGGAATATTGCTTCAGACAAACTTGATAAGAGCGATTCTAGCCTGAAAGTTTAAAAATTTCCCAATCCAGGTGGCCAATCTCTTTTGCAGCATCTCAACAAATGACCAAAGATGTTCAGATTTGTTTTTCCCTTGAACAAGCATTACTCCTAAATACTAATCTGGGAAAGAAGACAGTCTCATGTTCATGAAATCGGCTCTGAATTTTTCTAGAATTTGATGTCCCATCCACAAAACATTTGCTCTTAGCAGCACTAACTAGTTGACCAGAGGCAGTTTGCTATTCAATTAACAGATTCTTCAGGCGAACTAAGGTTTTTTTACAGCCATTACAGAATATGAAAATGTCATCTGCAAAGAATAAATGTGAAGGATATATACCTTTTCTGATGACCATAGGTTGAATTTTTCCTCCATGAATGAATTGATGCATTTTTGTACTTAGAACATCAGCAGCTAGCAAATACAAAATAAGAGATAATGGATCACCTTATTTAACACCCCTTCCCACACCAAAATACCCAATAAGACCACCATTCAGTATAATGAAAAATTTTGTTGTTTTAAGAAGGACTAAAATCCAGTCACGGAACTTCTCAGAAAAGCCATATTTCTTGAAAACAAAAATTAAAAAATTCCAACTGAGAGTGTCATAGGCTTGAGATATATCCAATTTTAATCCCACATTTCCTCCTTCTCTTTTAGAATTCATTTCACTTACAAGTTCAGAGGCCAATAAAACTTGTTCGTGGATATTCCTTCCTTTTATAAATGCACATTGTTGAGGAGATATTAACTTATGCATGATACAACTCATTCTTATAGTAATGATTTTAGTAAAGATTTAAAATTTTCTTTTACTTGATCCAATAGGTCAGAATTGACTTTCCTTTTTTTCTCCTTTAATCTTTGGTAGAAGAACCAGAAAATTTGAATTTAAGCCAGTAGGGATTAACTGATTACTCCAGCAGAATTGAATGGTCTTTACTAAATCTTCACTAATAATATCCCAAGCTACTCTGTAAAGAACACCAGAAAAACCATCAGGTCCTGGAGATCCATCTTGATTTGGATCAAAAACTGCTGGCTTTATTTCTCATTTGAAGGAATTTGTTCCAGAATTTTTTTGTCTTCAGAGGTTACTACAAGAGGAACTGCATCAAGAATTGTCTCATAAATGTGAACTGGTTAAGCTGCAAACTTAGAACTGAAATGGTTAATAAGTAAGGCAGCTATGTCCTTTTGATAAGTTAAAATATTACCAGAATTATCTTCAAGTTCAGCTATAGAATTCTTTGATTATCTCAATTTGATAAAAGTATGAAAGAAAGAAGTATTAGCATCACCAAATTTTATCCAGTTAATCCTTTCTTTTTGACTTAGCATTATATGGTAATTTTGAGCAGTTACATCTCTTATACCTCTAGCAGTAATATAGTTATTCAATAATTCTTTATTAGAAGGATCCTTATCAGATATGACATTAGTTTCAGTGACTTTGTCTTCAGTCTGTTTTAACTTAATATGCACATCACCAAAAACCTCCCAATTCCAAATCTTCAAAACTATCTTCAGTATTTTCAATTTATTCACAAAAGTAAAAATAGGATTTCCAATAATAATGTCACCCCAAGAATCCTTAACCACTTGTAAAAAGCCAGGATGAGTGGTCCACATTTTCTGAAATTTATAAGGAGAATTCTTTAGTTTGGGAATATCCATATCAGTACCAATAAGAAAACTATGATCAGAAATCTGCCTTGAAGATACATGGTATTTCCATCCACTATAAATACTCAACCATTGTAAATTGAATAATGCCCTGTCAAGATTACAAATAATTCTTTTTCTACCATATCTACTATTTGACCAAGCCGCTATACAAGGACCACTACTAACTTCGTATAGTTGAGACCAATTAAACTAACCCTAGTTACCTAGATTCCTTAGTATCCCTGCGCCTACAACCAATCTGGACAACACACATATATCGTAAAATAGAGCCCATTATCTTAAGTTGCTTCAGTCTCTCTGAAGACTTTAAGCACTTAACCCTTTAAATCTTCTTCCAAACAGTAAAAAATTAATTTGTTTGGTAACCAGTCTTCTTATCTCACGAGCTTAATAAGAGATGTGTGTTCAGCTTTGACAAAGGATTTTCTGTTTAAATCAATAAACTTTGTCGGGTTAGATCTGGATTGACAAGTTAACCAGATCAAGTCAAACAGAACTACCAGATTCAGATACTGAAGACTACCACCAAATGATAGATCTAAGTACGATCAATCAATCAATCGCCTATCAAAGATAAATAAGATCTAGTCGGATCCAGTCGATCAAGTTTGTGCACGAAGTGAATCACGAAGATACGGAACCAATAAGAATATCTTATTGTCTTCAAATGTTCAATAGTCTTCTATACCTGCAAAAATAACAAACTTGATTCCAACTAATGATCGATCACGTGCAAAACAGAGTCTGTTAACAATAGATAATCACAAGTCAATGTCATATCTAAAATCAGATCTGAACTACCGCTAATATCTTGATCTAGTTTGAGTGACCTTATGTCAGAAAAGAAGGCTCTCAAGAATAATCAAACTAGGTGCAATCAAGAGTTAACAACCGTTAGTCAATCAAATCAATAACCGAAAACTAAAATAATAAAACAATTCTAGTTTCCCACCAACGGTAATAGTAGACGTTTCTTGATCCCAAAGAAGTCTTTATACTAGTGGATGTAAGAGGTTTCGCCTAATTAGGTTACTCTCCCCTCCAAGATAGTTACAAGTAATACTATTAGTCGGCTACAACAGTGACTATGAAATGAAGTGCCTGCCTCAGGATAAGTTTGTAAGCAGAAAAAACTTCACTATTTATAGACCAGGGGTAGTTTGGACACCAAGGAATTTCCATAACCGAAAATATTCTCAAGATATGCAATAAAGCACCTAAATTTTATTTTGTTTAATTCCAACCAATATCCACCTGATAACTGAAATACCTCTTGGACAACTCAATATTACCTAGCACCTAACTAATATATATCTTTCAAGAAATATGTTTTGATTGTTGGTAAGAAAAAACATATACATTCGAAAATCTCAAAAAGATTCTCAAACATTTCAGTTTGGGATCTCACCTTGAGTATCAAGGAATATCTTTGAGCAATAAGATTTCAGCACATGTTCATATTAATCATTATGTCGACATGTCTAACTTTCCTATTTTGCAAACATAATTTCCAAACCACATAAACCCTAAAGTGTACGTGAGAAATCGATTTTGCCTACTGGGGCTAGTTCTACCTTGACTCCCAACATACGTTAGGATCGTTTCTACCTTGAATCCTAATATAGGTAGGGATCGATTCTACCTTGACTCCCAACATAAGTTAGGATCGGTTCTACCTCGATTCCCTATATAGGTTAGGATTGATCCTACCTTAGATCTTCAATGAAAACCTGACATTTAATCCTATTGATTTTTTTCAACTACGAAACAAGCTCGTAAGTATACTTCCTTAAACTCATGTAATTAAACATAGTTTTCTAGGCATGAAATCAAATTTATGTTCACTACACAATCTATTATCGAGTTACAAAGATTATGTAAGCATTATACTTCGTAATATAATATACCAATATAAAACATTCATAATTATTGATATATATATGCTTGACACTTTGATCATAATAAGTTGATCAAGTCTCTAATACTAGAGTTTCATGTATATAACTTTGCATGTTATGTTTTCAATCTAAACCGACTTGAAAGTTTACGATATAGAAATGGAAACAAGTCAAGTCATGTATTAATAACCTCAATTGGAAGGGTGATGTCTTCTTTGATGTCGATACGTCGGATTCTTCAGGTCTTCAGAGTAATACTTTAATGTCTCAACATTTCTAGACTTCTTAGTCTAACCTAACGAAGTTAACTCTAGTAATCTAATCAAGCGACTTATGAGTTTTGATACTAAAATGTGACAACCAACCTTGACATACCAAAGCTTTGCGGGTTCAACCGAGGAGTGCTCTAACCACTGCTCTAACAAGGTTCTTTCTTGTATATTAGTAAACTCATTTGATCATAAGAAGATAATGATTATTAAAATAATAAATCTTGATGAACATGATCTATCCAAGGAAATTAATACAACTAAACAATTTGTTATATCTTTTACAAGTCTTAAGTTTATCAAGATAAACTGCTTGTGGATCTTACAGAATCAAGTTCATAATAAGTAACACAAAAATCATAACCAATAAGATAAGTTTTCGATCTTCAAAGTAACCACTGCAAACAACTTGACTCCACTATTGACTAAACACACAGAACGGAGTCTGTTAATGTGATTGATCAACAGTTTTATACCACAGATCTGGAACTACTTAGATCCGTGATAGTCAATTCTTCAAACAAACTTGAGTTATCCTTATATTAGGACCATAGAATAAAAAAGTTTGATCTATTAAAGATAACTATACCATTGGTTCATAACAAGTAGTAAAAAATGAAAACTAAATAAAAATCTAGCTTCCACCAATGGTAAGACTACATGTTTCTTATCCCAAAGAAAATTGTAAGCGAAAGGTAAGGGAATATATTCCACATAATTAGATTACTCTTATCTCTTTAAAGTTACCTTTCCCACATTACAAAGGTGTGTTCAAGGGATAAGTTTGTACGGATACAAAACTCCCTATTTGTAGAGTTATGACCAAGGCTTGTTCAGAAATAAGTTCAACCAGTTTAAAAAATCCTTAAGATTTGCAAACTATATTTATTTCTGAAATTAAAAAATACCAATTGTGTTCCAACTCATAAACGGTTTCTTTCATAGTATGACAACTAAGGTTAGCTAGCACGCATATCTTTCTTCCGACAAAGTACCGTCCACATTACCAACTGATGGTTTTGCTTCCTGAACTGCTATTTATTTATGCACTTTGTGAATATATAAACTAGAGATATGAAAACCTCTGGGATTGATAAGCATATAATTAGATATCAAAATTTTATTGAAAAATCGATTTCCATGATCTTACCTTGAGTATCAATGTAATATACTTGAACAATAAGATATTATAGTTTAGCCCATGTTCAAACTTTATGTCGACACTTATAAACATTCCCTATATAATTCGTGTACATATCAATATCTGTAGGAATCCGAAGATAACAAACAAATCGAAAATGTAGAAACAAATCATACATAGTCAGGATCAGTCTTCAGATTGGTTTTGTGATTGATGCTTGCCACAATAGATCGATCATATCCAGGGATGGATCCTGCTAATAGGATTGGTAGTGAACCTCTTTTTCAACAACGAAACAAGTTTCACAAGTTTAATTCCCCAAATTATGTTTCTGAAATTGTTTCAAACATAATTATTAAGGTATGGATTCACCTGGAAGTTCAACACACTAAATAATAACAAGTTACCAATTAGTGCAGTGTCGAAAACAAGAAGTTCATGGATAAACTATACTTCGTAACTTCATATACTTAAAGTTATAGCAACAATTATTTTATATCATTTCTTAAGTTACTTTGATCATAGTATAATGACCACTATCAATACGAAAGTCAATGTAACAAACATAACTTCATATGTTATGGTTTCAACGAATAAAGACTTGAAAGAACAAAGATAGAAATAAAACAAGTCAAGTTTTGTATTACTAACCTCGAACAAAAGGATGTTGTCTCCTTTCTGTCTGATACGTCTTCAGGTATTCATAAGTAACCAGGGCAAGTCTCAACGTTTCTATGTTCCTAATCTAATATAACGAAGTTGATTTTAGTAATCGACTCAAACGACTCGAGTTTTAGAACTAAATTTGATAACCAAACTTGACATACCATCTCTTGGTGTTCAACCGACTAGTGCTCTAATAATAAGTTATCATTTCATGTTTGAATCAATAAACTAATTACATGCTTGCAAATTTTACTTAAGTTAAAAGTTTTTATTTTTTATTTTTCAATCACTATGAATGTTATTCGTCGTTTCTAATTCGAAATAAATGTCAAGTATTAAAATCCCAATATTCATTATCAAATTATAATAACTTTAATTTTTATTACCAAACCAATAAGATTCATTTCGCATTTAGTGGAACAACAGAAAAAAATACAATTAAAAAGAATGCAATAACATTGGGATGACAAGTTAGCTAGAGTTTATGGAATAGATGATATTAGATTTGGATGCCTACAACGATGTAATGAACCCGAAACAACTAATGGCAAGAAGATCAATTGTTAAAAATTACGGCATAAATTGTTTAAAACTGTAATGTAGCGAATTTTGGATGCAATGATAAAAGTGGCCTTGCGTATATCTTATTGTTACGCACCAAGCATCATGTAACTTTTATGCCTTAGGATAGGAACACAGTGGTTTAGTAAACAATATTTCTCCCGCCAGTGCTCAGCCTTACATACTTGCCACAACAAATACACACTAGCAACAATCAACTTAGAAAACAAAAGACTTGATATATTTTCCTCAACAATCAACTTAGAAAACAGAAGACTTGATATATTTTCCTCCATAGCTTAATCACATACCATAACATAACAAAGGTTTTGCCATGCTAATTACATAACAAGATCGCTATAAAACGAACATGAAGAACTCACGAATCTATGCCAACTGATTCCTTAATATTCCCCACCTCGTCCCCTTACTTGTCAATCGCTACTGTGGAGCTAACCTTGTGTCAACATGTACCATAACGGTCTAGGCCATGCCCTTCATTTTTTTGGGCCTCAAGCTAGAGTAAAGGCATGTTGAAATTCACTTCTAACAGTTGGCTAGTTTTGCGGCATATTATTTTGACTGATCAAGCAGCTAAACTAAGTTTAGTAGAAGGTTTATAATCCAAAGAGAATGGATGGAAAATGTCTAACTTCGATGACGCGTTTGGATGCACCATTGCTGCACTATCCATATACCTTGGCGAAGGTTTTGACAAACACGTAGGCGGTAGGTCAGTGCAGATTTTCTCAAGTTTTGGTCTTTTTTATTGACTTAATTCAACAGAAAAGTGGCCCTGCATCTATCCTTTTGTGTGTACAAAATTTGGTCATCTGGAATCTGGATTCTGATACCTTAAAAAATACATCTTAAAGTCTGAACAGCTTTACCGATTACCCCTAAACAAAGATTCTCACTGGAAGATATTAAAACACGCGTGGTTAAGATACTAAACGACCAATCACCTCGATCGGTATGTATTACTTTGAACAAAGATTCTCACTGGAAGATATTACTTTGAACTTTGAAACCAACCACCATTATTCCACGGAATCCCAAGTATTACAACTGAATTCCAAATAAATAAACCGGGAATACCCGGTCACACCAAACGGCTACATTTACCCAACCAATTTCAACGGTCATATTTTTAATTTTGAAATCCAATCCAAACGTTTAGAAGATTAAACCCGTCTTTTCTCTCATTATTTATACCTCCTCTGTTTTCATTTCATAATTTCATCTCTTCACTTCTCAAAAGTAATTTCAGCACTTTCTCTCTCTAGAATCACACTTTCTCTAAAAACCCATTATTCATTTGCAACCACAATAGTAACACTGCACATCATTAGTTAATCATCACAACTTTTAGTAATTCATCATGAATCGATCAGTTTGCATGATTTTGTTAGCATTGTGCGTGTTGGATTCTGGTTTCGCACAATCACCAGCGTCATCCCCAAAACCATCACCAGCATCGACGACACCACCGCCGCCCTCATCAACAACAACACCTCCACCGCCGCTATCTTCAACAACAGCACCACCACCACAAGCAAAATCTCCTGTAACACCACTACCATCTCCATCAAAAGCCCCAACTTCATCACCTCCTGTTGTTTCACCCCCTCGTAAAATCACTCCTGCACCATCCGCTGTTACTCCAACATCACCACCCACTCCCGTGGCTCCTGTTTCATCTCCACCATCACCTACACCCAAATCATCACCACCGGCAGCGGAAGTTCCTGCAATTGCAGCGGTACCAGCGACTGCAGCAACACCCGCAGATTCACCCGTGACAATACCAACATCGGCTGCACCATCTTTGTCTCCAGATGCTTCAATGCCAATGAGTCCACTAAGTCCCGGTCCTTCATCGACTTTGGCTCCTGATACTGCAGAGAGTCCTAGTGAAAATGGGGCGATTTCAAACTCTAAATTCAACGCCTCCGGTGGACTAGTAGCCATCGGGAGTATTTTGGCCGCGTTGGTTCTTTAAACAAACTGCGCATTGTCACTGATTTAACCACGGCGATGTTGCTTTTCTTTTTGTTTCCTAGTTTAATGCAATCTAGTTTTTGTCTGTTAGCTTTTGTTAGTGTTGATTTAGAAGTTCTTTATTCATTCGTATGTAGTGAACATAATCCATCTCTACTGATTCGAATCCAATTATATTCACTTGGTTATATTAAATTGTTTCTTTTTGTTATACTGTGGATCTGTGAATCAGTAATGTTTGTTAGAGTTAGATTCTACACTTGCGATTTTTACTCGTTCATTTCAAAACTCCATTCCGAGAAAACGTTAAAAAGTCTGCGTAAAAATGTGGACTCCATAGAATCACGTGTTCCTAAGATCAAGATTTATATTGTGCCACGCGGCAAACCACAAAATATCCATATCTGGCCAAGTATCATTTCGAGTGAACTTCCTAGGTTGAATCGTATGATTTCAGTTTCACTTATCCTAAAACAATGTAGTGCCGCGTCACATTCCAAATAGCATTTCTCCATCGTCCATATTTTGATTAATTTGTTTTATTGAACTACAAAAGTGTGATCAAATTAGAACTACAAAAGTGTGATCAAATTAGACGATTGGGCTGGCCCTCCTACCATTTCTTACTAAAAAGTGTTAATGACCCAAACTCCTGCAAATGGAACCACAAATGTGTCTAAATCTTGTGATTCAGATTCAACAAGGATTTTTCTAAGTCGACGTATTCTCAGAATCCATGCCGTCAATATTAGATTTTTGCAGTATAGATTTTTTTATCAACCGCTAAAATGATTGCGCCGTAAAGTCATAAGCGAACTATTAGTGTTATTTTTGTAATTCCTGTAGAAGTTAGGGATATAAGCGAACTATTTACTGCTGCTACTAATAAGAAAAGGGTCTTTCTGCTTTACCATTTCTTCAAAAAAAAATTTTTTTTTCTGTTTTTTGATTGATCTGATCTAATTGTTCAAAATTAGATCAGATATTGAAGAATAAATGGCGGAAAAATGTTTAGTAAATAGTAGCTGTAATAGTAGTAGTAATAACACTTTCAGTTTATACTGTTTTCAGAAGAGAACAACAATACAAAGCAATTTAAGAAATGTTTCCACTATTACTTGTTCTTCATTCAAGAAGGGATTTTATATACGGAATAATGTTTCTCCTAATCGAGCTTTTAAAAGGTATGTATTTGACTTCTTTTAAGTTTCAATTTAGGTTTCTATTATGAATTTTTTATTTTCAATTTTTTTATTTCATTTGTGACTTCTTGGGGTAAATTACTGTGGTTGCATGTTGATGAAATGATATCGTAGAGTCTTGAAATGAAATAATTCTAGGAGTATTGATTGTTATGTTAGGAATTTCGTTTCATGAATTTTAGTAATTGAGTTGATAGGATTAGGTAAATTCTTGCAAGTGAATTGCAGGGATATACCAGCAAAAGAAAGATTGAATCTAAAGGACAATTATCAGAAATTCTTGTTAGGGTTGTTATTAATACCTTGGTAACTTCATAAATGTTCAATGTAGAAATTCGCTGTAATTTAGAGTGTTTATGGTATATTAGGTCTGTAATTTGGAGTACCTTCAATAAGTTATCACTATTAGGCGTTGAAAAACAATAGGGATTGATCACAATGAAGGAAACAACTATTACAGTAACCAGTTGGGTTCTTTAACAGTTTCTTCTGTTAATGTCGAAAATCTTATCTGTCTCTGAAGGGGCTTTTCTTTCTTTTTTGTTCTACTTCTTTCTTTCCTTTATTATTATTACTTTCCCTTCTATTCGATTCTCATATCTGCAGCATGGCTTACCAAGAGAAATCCAGGTTTATAATATTAGAGTCTTCAAAGCGTAAGAAAGTCCCTCTTTTTGTGATGATGCCAGAAGATACATTCGGGATCGATACCTATGGTAATGCAAAGATAAAGAAGTAAGTAAGCTTTCAATCTTTGCATGTTTGAGATAGTTGTCATCTTTACTATTTTTCCACTAGAATTTAATATGTTTCGATGGGTGAGAGAATACATGGGAACTACATTATTCATTAGTTTCCCATTTTTACCTTATCACTAACAGCAGAAATGCTCTTGCATTAGAGAATTGATAGTACTTTTCGTGTTCTGTGTTTCGAGGTTGTGAGAATAAAAGCTTGTATTCGTTTCCCTTTTTTAATTTTAGAATCAGAGCCATAGCTGCGTCTCTTAAAGCACTCAAGTTGGCAGGCGTGCACGGAATTACAGTCGAAGTATGGTGGGGAATTGTAGAGCGTTCTTCTCCATCTGAATATAACTGGCAAGTTTATGAGGAGCTGTTCAAGCTGATATCTGACTCAGGATTGAAGTTACATGTCGCATTGTCTTTCCATGCAAACATGCATTTGACAACTAATGGGAAACAAGGTGTCAGTTTGCCATTGTGGATTATGGAGGTAAAATTTTTAACGCTTCCTGCTATAACATGACTGCAGTTTCTTAAATTTGATGTGTAATAACTTAGTTGGAGATCCTTTCATTTAATATATTCTCCCTGTTTCTTAATTACGGATTTCTTTTACTTGTATACCATGCAAAGATAACAACAATTATACCCATAAAAAGACATTTATGATTCTTCCTATGTTCTTTCCAAAATTGAAAGGAGGAGTGCCTCATTGTCATTTCTCTTTCAGATTGGCCGTCTTAATAACGATATATACTACCGAGACCGGCATGGATTCTCAAATCATGACTATCTTACACTAGGTGTGGATCGTGTTCCTATATTTTGTGGTCGGACTGCCCTACAATGTTACGAGGACTTTATGTTGAGTTTCAAAAACAAATTTGAGCACCTTATGGGAAGTATAATCAAAGAAATAAGCATTGGCCTTGGTCCTTCTGGTGAATTGAGGTACCCTGCACATCCCTCTAATGATGGAAGGTGGAGATTTCCTGGAATTGGTGAATTCCAGTGCTATGATAAGTACATGTAAGCACCCTCCCAATCTTTATAGCAGTGTGCTTGCAGCAGCAACTAATTATTATGTTGCATTTTTCATTTACTTTTCAAGATTTCTTCTGATTAGGATGGAAGACTTGGAATTGGTTGCATGCATTGAGGGAAAACCTGAGTGGGGATGCAAGGGACCGGAAAATGCTGGTTGTTACAATAGTGTTCCTGATGGGGTCCCGTTCTTTGAATATGGGCCGGAAAGCTATGTTTCAGATTATGGGCAATTTTTTCTCGTGCGTATACATGGCATTACTTTCATTGAGATATTAGCATACTGCAAATAAAATTATGCTCGTCGGTGAAATTCAAAAACTTCATAGGGAGTGTCATCTTTTTGTAGGAGTGGTACAGTGGGAAACTTCTCCACCATGCGGATGTAATTCTTGAAAAAGCTGCAAAGATGTTGGAGAAATATCAAAATGACGGTCCAGATTCTGTTTTGCTGGTTGCTAAAATTGCTGTAGTATACTGGTGGTACTATACAGGCTCACATCCAGCTGAGCTTACAGCAGGGTACTACAACACTCCTCTGAGGGATGGTTATGATCCTCTAGCGTTGATGCTATCTCGTCATGGAGCTGCTTTACGCGTCTCGTGAGTCATCTATACTGGAACCTTGTCATCATTTTTTTTCTTTTCTCTGTCTTCCGTATATAGCCTTGATAACATGCAGGTGAACACCAGATCAAAAATCAAATTATTATACTGAAGGAAAAATAAAATAGTATAAACAAATAAATAAACTGACTAAAATATGTAACCTGTGATCATGCAAATAAACGTGTTTTGTTAGTAATCTAAAGGATTACAAGCGCTTGGTAAGGATACACTTATGTGCCCCATGATGAGTCAGATGGGTAGATATATGTTTACATTGTCTAGTAGGCGACGGAGCCATTTTTTCAGATCGACTCCGTTCATGCATAATTTGATACTTGTAATGATCCATCGATGTTCCTCTCATATTGGACTCTTATACACAACATGTTCACAGTTCTACACCACCCCTAGATGGATGAAAGCCTTTTAACTAGTCCAATATATTAAACTATTGTCGAACAAGGTATCCTTGCAAATGCTTATCTTGTTTCATATTTTGCTTGTAGATGCTTTGAAATGAATGACCATGACATGCCACGTGGGTATCATTGCGGTCCCGAAGGTTTACTGCGGCAGGTAAAGGCCCTGTTGCAAAGAAAACTTGTAGTTGAGCTTTTTATTTTTCTTAGAACTTATCTTCCCTTGATCATTCTCACATAGCATCTTTTAGGTGACAGAATTTAATTGGTTATACGAGATTTGGTTCTAGGTATATAACCACTTCTGTTTGAACAATGATCCAACGAACCATTGTGGTCCGGATGGCCTTTTTGCTGTCCGATGTGTTTAAGCCATCAGGGTTAACGTTATTAACCTCAAGAGACAAAACTTAACTCTTGTTGGAGTATTTTGATCTCAGCTCGTGTCATTCGCTACACTTGCTTCCATCAATTCTCGCGTTCTAACTTCCTCTCTCAAATCTCCAGATATGGACTGTGTCGAAGGAAAGACTAGTACAGTTGACAGGTCAAAACGAGACTGAAATCTTCGATACGGTATAAATCGTTGTTTTGTTGTTTTTTCTCAGCTTCGTTGAAAAGAGTCTTTCTTCCTTCGAGGTTTTAGATTCCAGCCTGGGGGTATCTAACCGTTACTGTTGTTTACTATTGCAGCAAGGTTTAATGCAAATAATTGCAAACTGTTACAATCCACACAGAGCAGGTGTAAAATCATTTACGTATTCTAGGATGAACGCCAAGGTATTCATTCCTGAAAATTGGAACAACTTTTCCCGCTTTGTAAGACATATGAACTTAGAGTAAAGCCGCTGCCAGTGCCACTACATACAGTAACACTCTCTCCACTTGATTCCATAATTTTTCTTCGGAGAACGAAGCAATGATTTTTCCGTCCCTTGCATTTTTACAAAGGGTGAAAAACAGAAGCCAAATGTAACTACTAAAAGTACTTAGTTAGCATATGAGCATCATATTGTGACAGAGAAAAATATATCACTTGTAATTCTTTTGACCTATGTATATATCTTTTTCATGTAGTAGTACACTTGTGGGGTTTTTTTTTTTTTTTTTTTTTTTTTTGCAAGTTCAAATATCATTCAAAAAGCTAACCTAGGGGGTTTAGCAACCCTTACATCTGATCGAGTAGAGTCATCTAATGTCAGAATGTGTCTGGCATTTGATACATCTACTTCCAAAGCCTCAATGATATAAAAAGGAGGATAGTTTACCCAATTACAAGTTGTTTGAAAAGTTCTAGCTTCCTTTGCAAGAAGGTCAGCTGAATTGTTGGCAGTTCTTGGGATATTGAAAAAACCTAAAAAATTATGACAAAAGCTAATCTCATACTTTACTTCATCCATAATAGTTTGATGTTGCCAAAAAATAGAGGAAGGGTTCCCATTCAAATAGTCAAACAGGTTCTTGCAGCCGCCTTCTATGCTGAAGTCTTTTAATCCTTTTGCTCTCGCCCATTTTGCTGTGTGAAGAAGTCCTATTGCCTCTGCCTCTTCTGGAGATGCTGCTATGAACGGTCCTGCTCGGCCTTGCTCAAAAGTCCCTCTATCATTACGCAAGATTATGGCATAACCTCCTGGACTATCCAAAGATAACCAAGATGTATCATAATTAAGTTTATGTTGTAAGCTATTTGGTAATTTCCAGACTGTCCTGTGATGTTCTCTGTGTCTAATTGGTTCCCTAGGATCAATAGGCTTAATATTGTTCCAATAACATAAATGCCTTTATATTTCTAGTGCTAATTGAGAGCTAGATTTATATTTGTTTTCAAAAACTCTGTCACATTTTTCCTTCCAGATGAACCAGATTTTTGTCATGATAATCTCAATTGGTAAGGTTTTGCTAGGTTGATTCATCCATGCTTTACATATAATCCACAAAAGAAGTAGTATTACTAAATTGTAATTCTACTGGGTTTGGGTTAAGAGCCCAAACAGATTGAGCAAAGGGACAGTGAAACAAAATGTGTTCTAGATTTTCATTAGTATCACAGCCTAGAGGGCATTTTGGAGAGATGTCATTCATGAATCTAGCTTGTTTGAAATTAGTAGAAACCGCATCTTGACGGCATTTCCAGGTGAAGAGTTTAATTCGCTGAGATAAATTTAGAGCCCACAGATCTTTCCAGAAGGTATCAGGTAGACCTAGGTTATGAGTATTGATAATATTTTCTGTTAATTTCTGGTACATAGATTTCACTGAGAAGTCTCCTGAATTGGTTAGCAGCCATCTGAGTTTATCCGGTTTGAACTCTACCTTCCTATCAATGGCTATTCTGATTTTACAAAAAAATTCTGCTATATGATTAGGAAAGATGAATTGGATAAGGTTAATATTCCACTTTTTAGTGGTCAGATCAATAAGATATGCCACAAGTGTTAAACGAGTGTTTGTTGTGTTCCTTAAATGCTGTAAACTGAAATCTAGATTTGGTATCCATTTGTCCTCCCAAATGTTTATGCTAAGCCCATCTCCTACTTCCCAAATGCTATTTTGTTCTATTAGTTGGATCCCTTTATTGAATACATTTCCAGATCCAGGAACTAGTAGAATTGGATTTTGATCTAAAAGCCGAAGTTTTCCTAAAATATTTTGGTTTAAGTTGATTAAGCCATAAGGCCTTAGGTTCAGTTAAAAGTCTCCAAGCTAATTTTGCTATCATTGCTAAATTGAATTTATGAGCATTTCTAAAACCTAATCCTCATTTGTTAAGAGGTTTATAGAGACAAGCATAGGATTTGGGATAATATCCTTTCCTATTAGTTTCTTTCCCCCATAAAAAGTCTCTTTGCAATGCATCAATAGATTTTGTAATTTTAACAGGGAGAACAAAACAACCCATCTGGTAAGTAGCCATATTGGCTAAAACTGCTTTATTAAGAACCATTTTACTAGGTTGAGCTAAGAGTTTTCCTATCCATCCTTGAATTTTTTGCTCCATTTTGTCTATTACTCCTTCAAAGAGCTTAATTTTAGATTTATCTATGAAGAAGAGTGCACCTAGATAAGAATCTTTTAAGTCTATTTTTTATTATTTTAAGGAGTCTTGAGATCATTCTTTGGTGTTTGGGATGAACTTTTTTACTAAAGAGAACTCTAGATTTGTCAAAGTTAATCATTTGACCTGAGGCTTTGCTGAAGGTTTCTAATATTTGAATAGTATAATTGCATTCATTAAGGTCTTCTCTGATGAACAGAAGACACTCATCAACAAAGAAAAGATGGGATATATGGCTATTTTTTGGTGTTATCTTGACACCATGAATAGCTTTCTCATTTTCTTTAATCAATAATTGTCTAGAAAGAATTTCCAAACAAATGATGAATAAGTAAGGTGATAGAGGATCTCCCTGTCTAAGACCTCTATAGGGTTTGAAGAATTCACCAGGATTACTGTTAAGGAAATTTGATATGGAAGATGTGGAAATTGAAAAAGAGGGGTTCTAACAACCACACCCAATATTTCGTTTAGGCAATCTGTATGGACAAACTCCAATATAATTCCAAGAGAATCAACTAGACAGTCAGACTCAATCAATGGAAATATATCCAAGAGTTGTATCTCTGTTTCTCAATGTAATCAGCAAATCAAACAGATAGAATCCGTGAGCCTGATTAGTATTAGAAACAACTTGAACGGTACCAAAGACCAATGTTTAAGTGTCAATCAATTTATATCAATAACCAAAGGTTGGATTATCTAATTGATTGAACTACGCACAACCTGTGATATTTCAATTATATAAAAATATAATGCGGAAAAGAAATAACACAGACACCAGAGATTTTGTTAGCGAGGAAACCGCAAATGAAGAAAACCCCCGGGACCTAATCCAGATTTAAACACCACACTGTATTAAGCCGCTACAGACACTAGCCTACTACAAGTTAACTTCGGACTGGAATGTAGTTGAGCCCTAACAAATATCACACTGATCAAGGTACAGTCGCGTTCCTTACGCCTCTGAATCCTAACAGGACTCTACGCACTTGATTCCCTTAGCTGATCTCACATAAAAGTCTATTGAATAGATAAATCCCGTCTCCCACAGAAATACCTATGAGTTTTGTTCCGTCTTTTGATAAATCAAGGTGAACAGGAACAAATTGATACACCGGATTTATATTCCCGAAGAACAGCCTAGTAATATCAATCACCTCACAATAATCTTAATCATATGGTAGCAAAACAAGATATTGTGGAATCACAAATGATGAGACGAAGATGTTTGTTAATACTTTTTATCTTGCCTATCGGAGATTAAATCTCGAGCAAATCTTAGAGAAGATAGTACTTAATACAATAGAATAAAGCAAGATCAGAACACGCAACTAAAGAGAAAATAGTTGGGTCTGGCTTAACAATCCCAATGAAGTCTTTAAGTCGTTAACCTATAATGGTTTTAAGAAAAACCTAGGTTAGAGGAGAATCGAATCTAGTCGCAACTAGTATCACACAGGAGGCGTGGGGATTAGGTTTCCCAGTTGTTAGAGTTCTCCCTTATATATTCTTCATATCAGGGTTTGGAATCAATGTTACCTTGGTAATAAAGCATTCAATATTCACTGTTAGATCGAACTTAGCTTGTTACACACAAACGAAAAGTGACTTCATTTAGATATGGGTAACTGTACCTAAACGTGTACACCTTGTTGGCTCAACAATAGTTAACCGAAGTTAGCCATATGAACACTTTCATATCAACCTTGTTCATCTTAACACAACTAATTCAAATGACTCAAATGAAACTAGTTCTAGAGTTGTTCAATTGTTTATATTCTCATAGAAGTATACAAGACACAATTGAAGCAAAATCGATTTTGATTCACTCGAATCAATTCATGAACATTATAGACACGGTTTGCAAAAGATTGCATTCCTTATTTTATAAATGTATTAGTTCATGAACAAACCGATTTTAGAACATAACCCACTCAAGTATGCAAATGGGTACGATACCTAAGTAGTCGGATTTGGTCTGGGTTCGCCAGTATGCGAACAGGTACGCATACTGTCGTACACCACCAAACTCAGTTGAATTCCCGGACTTGAATTTACGCCGGTACGCATACGGGTATGCATACTAAGTTCCCAGACTTCAACTAACAAACCAGTACGCATACGGGTATGCATACTATGGTTCCCGGACTTGGAATAACTTGCAACAGTTAGCATACAAGTACGCATACTGTGCTATATCCAATCATGGTTAATTTGTTCTAAACTCCCGTTTCAATCATTGAAACATTCTTAGAAGACGAAAATAGCTGTCTCACACAAATTATTAGCTTCAAAGCAATTTTCAAGTGATCAAATGATCAATACGAAACATTCTGAGTCTGAAAAGACGAGGGTACCCAAATATACCACAATCTTAAACTTTTCCACCTATAAGTCCTCTTACCGAAAGTGATTGTCTATGGACTAAGTCGAGACAATACAACGAATCGGTATTCACACTTTGTGTGATCATCTATGGATACGAGATCGAGACAATACAACAATAAAAGTGTGATTACTTGATAATAGGTTCGGACTTAACCAAACTCTATAGGATCACTATCAAGTAATACGGAGTTAACGTTTGTGTAATTTACTTTAAATTATAATAACAATTATAATTGCGGAAAACAAAAGTAAATGACACAGCAAGATTTTGTTAACGAGGAAACCGAAAATGCATAAAAACCCCGGGACCTAGTCCAGGATTGAATTCTCTCAGAATTAAGCCGCTATACAAAATCACACCAACTTTGTATAGTTGAGACCAAGCAACTAAACCTATAGTTCACCTAGTTTCTTCAGTATCCATGCGCTTCCGACATTCAATAAGTGCACGCACTGGAACAATTTATTTAGTTCGTATTCCAAACAGTATAGGAACAACAAATCTGTTTTGTAACAACTCTATTCAATCTCAGTGATATGAGTTAGACAAAGGCTCTTATGTTTAATCCAATAAACTCCTTTGTCGGGTTTAGATCAATCTAATGAACAACTACCAAAGTAATTAGATCTACCAAGATACTAAATATTGATGCCGATCTACACAACTAATCTATCAAAGATAAACTGATTATAGTTGGATCCCATCCGATCAGGTTTTGTGCACACCAAAGATTATGAAACCCAATAAGAAATCTTCTTCGTCTTCAAATCTTCAATAAACACCTGCACACAACAACTTGAATCTCTTGTGATATCACGCACAGAACGGAGTCTGTTAACAATGTATTATCACAAGATGTCTTTACATCTACAAACAGTTCTAAAGATCCCGTCGACACTTCGATCTAGTTTGAGTGAATCTTATATCAGAAGAAAAGATTCTCAAGAATAAACAAACAAGGTGCAATCAAAGTTCAACAACCGTTAGTCAATCAAATCAAATCGAAAACTAATAATACTGCAATTAACGGTACTCGTAGAGCTTCTTGATCTCACAGAAGTCTTTAAACGAGCGGTCGTAAGAGATTTCGCCTAATTAGGGTACTTTTGCATATAATGTCCGAATTCAGGGATTTTTGGCTCGTTTTAATCGTAAAAACAAGATCTACACATATATGATCAGTAGATATAAACATCATTAACTCCAAATTACCGTTTCTATCAAAAGCTCAAATATAGATAGAGAAGGTATGAGTAGAGCAAAAGAAATCTCCTTAAAGATGATAATTAGTCATATAATAATCGAGAGATCATGTGCTCAGTTTTCATGTACTTCCTCACCTTTCAAAAGATTGAGCACCAAGGTGAGCATGCACATTCTAACACAACTAGGTTGTGTTGAGTTGAGCCTTGTCTTATTCGTCACGAGTGACTAAGACAGAATCATCATTCTTGACCTCTTGCTTGGTTTGTTTTCTCTTGTTCCATCTCTTGTTTTTCTTATTTGACTTGTGATGAAGAGTGTCATTATCACAACATTCATTCGTACAAGAGATTTTAGACATGATGTCTTTCTTTAGTCTTTCAAGAAAACTCTTGTAATTATTGTCACCAACAATTAAAGGCTGAGAGTAATTCTTGTGACTAACTTTTGGTCCCTTCTTGGCTATGTAGGACTTCGGGACCCATTTAGAGTTGGGTTTCGTAGGAGCAACTTTCTCCTTTATACCATTAGGACGATTGTCCTTTTGAATACTTTGCGAAAAAACTTTTATCCAATTTGGAACATCAGATCTTGTCTTAGCCTTTACAAAGTCATCTCTCTTTCTATATTCGGGTCTTTTATGAGATGGCCTTGTCGAGCGATAGGAAAAATATGAACTATCATTATAATAATTATTTTGCCTAAACTTAGGACAATAACGATCTGAGTTCTTTCGGGGAGCAAACTTAGCCAATTCGTTTGATACAAAAGAAAGTGCATCTTGCATATTACGAACTTTGCATCCCCATTGCAAGTTCCCTTTATTTACACAATAATAACAATGCTTAGTAACATACGAAGTCTGAGTTTGAATGTTACCTTTTTGTGGATCTGCTTGCATTGGAGTTCGACGAGTTTTCTTCTTCTTCTTCCTATCTTTGTTCAACATTGTTGGTTTCTTGACATTAGCAGAAGTGCTCTCATTGATTACTGCTGGTTTAACACAATCCTTAGGCTTAACAGGCTTTACTTCTTTACACGAAATAACGTTATTTTTGACATCAGTGGAAGCCTCTGGTTGAGAAGAATTTGTAGCTTTAACAAATTTTATCTCATTGTTATCGTTAGAAGAACTTGATTCCTTATATCCTAATCCTCTTGTATCACCATGATATCTTCCTACTTCTAACAATGAGGATAAATTGTTTGTGCTACCATTGGACTTTTTCAAGTAAAAATTTTCATCTTCCAACGTCTTGATTTTATCAAGAGCACCAGCTAGATCAGCCTCAAGGTGTTTTTCTCATGAGAGATATACACCTTCTTTCTCTTCAAAACTCTTTTGTTGAGAGTTAATCCTTGCTTCAGATTCAGCAAGTTTCTTTTAAGAACAAAAAGAGATCTCTTCGAAGATTTTCACATTCTAATTTCTTAGAATTTAGATCGTCTGTATGATCTTTAAGAAGATAGTCACTGGTGCGATAACCACTATAATATCCTTGAAAAACCCTATTCAGTTCTTGTTCTCACGATAAACAGGAGTCATAAAACCAAGAAAATCCGAAGTTCTTATTTTTTTATTTTCAAAGGATCCAGTAGTTTAGGGTATTCTGTGATATCCTCTTCTACTTCTCGTTCAAAATCTAAGTCATCATCATCGAAAATTTCATCCAATCCTTTTTGTAGACAAACTTTCCAGTTATCATCAGTTTCTACATCATTAATAAGATTAACTTGTCTAGTAGAATCTCTTGAGTTGATTTCATGAAGGTCTTCAGATATTGATTCGTATATGCCATCATCAAGTGTTAATTCAAAATTCTTGATACCTTGCTTTACGTTAACTGAATCATTATCAGGTTCTATAAAAACCATTTTTAGATTCCAGTCTTATAGGTTGGATCGCACCAAACACAGATTGTTAGATATTTTCGTGTTTGCCTGCTCTGATACCAATTAAAAAGACGAGGGTACCCAAATATACCACAATCTTAAATTTTTCCACCTATAAGTCCTCTTACCGAAAGTGATTGTCTATGGACTAAGTCGAGACAATACAACGAATCGGTATTCACACTTTGTGTGATCGTCTATGGATACGAGATCGAGACAATACAACAATCAAAGTGTGATTACTTGATAATAGGTTCAGACTTAACAAAACTCTATAGGATCACTATCAAGTAATACGGAGTTAACGTTTTTGCAATTTACTTTAAATTATAATAACAATTATTATTGTGGAAAACAAAAGTAAATGACACAGCAAGATTTTGTTAACGAGGAAACCGCAAATGCAGAAAAACCCCGGGACCTAGTCCAGAATTGAATACTCTCATAATTAAGCTACTATACAAAATCACACCAGCTTCGTATAGTTGATGTTAGAGCATAGCTCGGTTGAACCCACCAAGCGTTGCTATGTCAAGGTTGGTTGTCATATTTTAGTGAATCAAAACTCAATTTAAGAGTCGCTTGATTATGTACTAGAGACAACTTCATATAGGTTAGGATAGAAAGATTAGGATAATGAGACATACAAGTATTACTTGAAGACTTGAAGAATGTGAAGAAGTAAAGAGCTACATCGACGACATCATCCTTCCTCTTGAGGTTAGTAATATTTTGACTTGAACTGTTTCATTCCCAATGTATCTTTAAAGTCGTGCTATATTGAAAACATAACTGCGAAGTTGTGAATGATTATACTCTAGTCGACATAATGTTAAGGAATTAGAATACGAAGTATAACGCTTATCTTTTGAACTTCGTATATAAGACTTCGACATAATCGTATGAATGCTATTGTGATTATGTGTATGGGTATGGGTGAAGATTTTGTCCTAGGAAACAATGTTTACATTCGTTTAAAGGAAGTACATTCATGAACTTGTTATATGAATCGAAAGGGAAATCGCTAGGTTTATTGGTATTGTTATTCATTGCATATCTTTGGATTACCAATATGTGTGAGTTAGTATAACCGATCATAACTTGTTATGTATCTTGGTAAAACTAGTCACAATGCATGACTTATGTATTGGTATGACTTTTATTAGTGTAACCGATCCTAAGTAATCACCTAAGATGGTATGATCGATAGTTATAATTGGTGTGACCGATCCTAGTAATTGGTGTTACCGATCACAAAAGAGTAGTAATCGATCCTTATAATTGGTGTAACCGGTCCTGGTAATTGGTGTAACCGATCCTGGTAACTGGTGTGAGCGATCACAAGTAATACCATGAGAATATGGTAACCGGTCCTGGTAATTGATGTGACCAATTTGGTAACTGATGTAACCGGTCCCAGTAACCATATTAAGGTAGAACCGATCTTTATGTTTGGTAGAACCGTAAACCCATAATTAGTGTGTTGATTTGATCAATCAAATAGTTCTTGGAAATCAGATGAACCAGTTCTAAACGTGTTTGGAAGTGTGGTATAATCGGTTCCAAGATTGTAAATATGAAAGAGGATTTACAAAGAATGAAGATGTCGACATACTTTGAACATGTTCAGTAACTCTTATCTTTTATTGTTCAAAGATATTCCTTAATAGCTAAAGGAGATCCCGGACCGAAATAAGTTGGGAATCTTTTTATTAAGGTTGTTAATTTTATATGCTTTTAATTACCAGCAATTAAAATGCATATCTCTGGAAAATAAAAATTGATAATGTGCGTTTACTAATTGGAGATTTTCTAGTAGGATTTCGGTTATTTTTGGACAGAGCATTTCTAGGAATTATGAAAACCGATTTGGAAATATATTGCATATCTTAAGAATATTTCGGTTTTGGAAATTCCATGGTGTCCAAACTTCCTTGGTCTATAAATACCCAAGTTTGCATTTCATGTAAACTATCCTAAGAACCAGCAAAACTACCTTGTTGTGTTGTTACTGGTAGAGCCGTCTATTCGGAGAGGAAAGTACCCTAATTAGGCGAAATCTCTTACGACCGCTCGTTTAAAGACTTCTGTGGGATCAAGAAGCTCTACGAGTACCGTTGGTGGAAAACTAGATAATTGCAGTATTATTAGTTTTTGATTTGATTTGATTGACTAACGGTTGTTGAACTTTGATTGCACCTAGTTTGTTTATTCTTGAGAATCTTCTTTTCTGATATAAGATTCACTCAAACTAGATCGAAGTGTTGACGGGATCTTTAGAACTGTTTGTAGATCTAAAGACGTCTTATGATAATCCATTGTTAACAGACTCCGTTCTGTGCGTGATTGATCACAAGAGATTCAAGTTGTTGTGTGCAGGTGTTTATTGAAGATTTAAGAAGATTTGAAGATGAAGAAGATTTCTGATTTGGGTTCATAATCTTTGGTGTGCACAAAACTTGATAAGCTGGGATCCAACTATAATCGGTTTATCTTTTGGTAGATTTGATTGATTAGTTGCGTAGATCGGCATCAGTATTTAGTATCTGGATAGATCCTATTATTGATTGCAAAATCTAAACTCGACTACTTGTTAGTTGTTTGTTAGATAGATCTAAACCCGAAAAAGGAGTTTATTGGATTAAACAGAAGAGCATTTGTCTAACTCATATCACTGGATTGAATAGAGTTTATACCGAACAGATTTGTTGTTCCTTTACTGTTTGGAATACGAACCAAAGGAATTGTTCCAGTGCGTGCACTTATTGAATGTCGGAAGCGCAGGGATACTGAAGAAACTAGGTGAACTATAGGTTTAGTTGCTTGGTCTCAACTATATGAAGTTAGGTTGATTTTGTATAGTGGCTTAATTCTACAAGTATTCAATTCTGGACTAGGTCCCGGGGTTTTTATGCATTTATGGTTTCCTCGTTAAAAAAATCTTGCTGTGTCATTTACTTTTGTTTTCCGCAATTATAATTGTTGTTATTATAATTTAAAGTAAATTACACAAACGTTAACTCCGTATTACTTGATAGTGATCCTATAGAGTTTGGTTAAGTCTGAACCTATTATCAAGTAATCATACTTTGTTTGTTGTATTGTCTCGATCTCGTATCCATAGACGATCACACAAAGTGTGAATACCGATTCGTTGTATTGTCTCGACTTAGTCCATAGACAATCACTTTCTGTAAGAGGACTTATAGGTGGAAAAGTTTTAGATTGAGGTATATTTGGGTACCCTCATCTTTTCTATTGGTATCAGAGTAGGCAAACACGAAAAGATCTAACAATCTGTGTTTTATGCGATCCAACCTATAAGACATGAGTCAAAGTAGAGTTAAGCAAGAGCGAAAACTAAAGAAATACTCAGTTAACGTATCGCAAGAGGTTATTGAACCACTCTCAGAATCAGTCTGTGAGCAATTGCTTACTTACAAAAATAGCCTAACTATCTCTAACGAGCTATTAGTGAAAGCTCGGGATGAGTTGAAAGCAATAACTACTGAATGTAAAAGGCTTCGTCAAGATCAAGAAAATTTGAGGGAACTTGCTTCTCAACAAATACAAGGTCTTGAAGACAAAGCAAGTGCTAGTCTCTCTCAAACAAAATTGTTAGAGAAAGAGCGTGATGCTTCTCTTGAAAAGGTTCTTTTGTTGGAAAAAAAACTTGCTGAATCTGATGCGAGGATTAACTCTCAACAAAAGAGTTTTGAAGAGAAAGAAAGTGAATATTTCTTATGATAAAAACGCCTTGAGGATGATCTAGCTGGTGCTCTTGAAAAAATCAAGACGTTGGAAGAAGAAAATTTGGATCTTAAAAGGTTCAATGTTAACTCAAACAATTTAACCTCAATGTTAGAAGCAAGTAGAAATCATCGTGATACACGAGGATTGGGCTATAAGGGAATAGATGCTTAAAATATTAGCAAAGAGGTAAAATTTGTTAAAGCTAAAAATTCTTGTCAACCAGAGGCTTCCACTGATGTCAAAGATGCTCTTATCTCTTGTAAAAAGGTAAAGCATGTCATGCCTAAGAATTGTGTTCAACCAGACTCTTCAAGTTCAACCATCAAAGAGTGCACTTCTGCTAATGTCAAGAAAACAACAACGTTGAACAAAGATAAGAAGAATAAGAAGAAAACTCGTCGAGCTCCAATGCAAGAGGATCCACAAAAAGGTAACATTAAAACTCATACTTCGTATGTTACTAAGAATTGTTGTTATTATGGTAATAAAGGGCATGTGGAATGGGGATGCAAGATTCGTAAGATAGAAAATACACTTTCTTTTGTATCAAACGAATTGGCTAAGATTGCTCCCCAAAGGAACTCAGATCGATATTGTCCAAAGTTTGGGCAAAAGAATTATTATAATGATAGTTCAAATTTTTCCTATCGCTCGACAAGGTCATCTTATAAAAGACCCGAATATAGAAAGAGAAATGACTTTGTAAATGCTAAGACAAGATCTGATGTTCCAAATTGGAGAAAAGTTGTTTTGCAAAGTATTCAAAAGGACAATCGTCCTAATGATATGAAGGAGAAAGCTGCTCCTGCGAAACCCAACTCTAAATGGGTCCCGAAGTCCTCCATAGCCAAGAAGAGACCAAATGTTAGTCACAAGAATGACTCTCAGCTGTTAATTGTTGGTGACAATAATTACAAGAGTTTTCTTGAAAGACTAAAGAAAGACATCATGTTTAAAATCTCTTGTACTAGTGAACGTTGTGATAATGACACTCTTCATCACAAGTCAAAGAATAAAAACAAGAGATGGAACAAGAGAAAACAAACCAAGCAAGAGTTCAAGAGTGATGATTCTGTTTTAGTCACCCGTGACGAACAAGAAAAGGCTCACCAAAACACAACCTAGTTGTGTTGGAATGTGCATACTCACTTTTGTGCTCAATCTTATGAAGGGTGAGGAAGCACATGAAACTGAGCACTTTACATCTCGGTTATTATTTGACTAATTAACATCTTTAGGGAGATTTCTTTTCTTCTATACTCATACCTTCTCTATCTATATTTGAGCTTTTGATAGAAACGGTAATTTTGAGTTTATTATGTTGATATCTACTGATCATATATGTGTATGTCTTGTTTTTACGGTTAAAACGAGCCAAAAATCACTAAATTCGGACATTGTATGCAAAAGTTATGTCTAAAACAGTTTAGTGTTGTGATCCATCACAAGTAATCACCGTAACCGGTCCTGGTGATTGGTATGACCCATCACAAGTTTTGTAACCGGTACTGGTGATTGGTTTTACCCATCACAAGAAATCACTGTAACTGGTCCTGGTGATTGGTGTGATTGGTTCATATGAAAGGAGTGTAAAACTGTTTTGCCTATAACTTCTTCGTCCGAACTCGGAATGACCTCATTCTTTTTGAATTGTTTTTGTAATTAAATTTACTAAAAGATTGAGGTAATTGAAATACTTGATTCTCTGCTGAATATTTATGGTGTATTGCATTTGAGTTTATGGGATGTCTGATTTCGGTTTTCATGACCTTAATATTCGATCTCATATGATGTGAACCCTTATGGTTTGTGTGTCTTTTTGATTTAGCGGGATTAAGTTATAGCCCATTTGTTGAACTTTGATTGCACCTAGTTTGTTTATTCTTGAGAATCTTCTCTTCTGATATAAGATTCACTCAAACTAGATCGAAGTTTCGACGGGATCTTTAGAACTGTTTGTAGATCTAAAGACGTCTTGTGATAATCCATTGTTAAAGACTCCGTTCTGTGCGTGATTGATCACAAGAGATTCAAGTTGTTGTGTGCAGGTGTTTATTGAAGAATCAACTAGACAGTTAGACTCAATCTAGAGAAAAGTATATCAAAGAGTTTTATATCTCTATCTCTCAATTCAATCTGCAATCCGCAAATAGGAATTTGCGAGCCCGATTGAATATAAGAGAACTAACTTGAACGGTACCAAAGACCAAAGACAAATGTTCAAGGATCAATCAATTTCAATCAACAACCAAAAGTTGGATTTCCCAATTGATCGATTCGACACACAACCTGTGATATTTCATTTATATAACAAAATATAATGCGGAAAAGAAATAACACAGACACAAGAAGTTTTGTTAACGAGGAAACCGCAAATGCTGGAAAAACCCTGGGACCTAGTCCAGATTTGAACACCACACTGTATTAAGCCGCTACAGACACTAGCCTACTACCAATGAACTTCGGACTGGACTGTAGTTGAACCCTAATCAATATCACATTGATTCAAGGTACAGTTGCGCTCCTTACGTCTTTTATCCAAGTAGGATACTCCGCATTTGATTCCCTCAACTGATCTCACCCACAACTAAGAGTTGCTACGACCCAAATTCGAAGGCTTGATAAACAAATCTGTTTCACACAGAAAAGTCTATTGGAATAGATATATCTGTCTCCCACAGAAATACCTACGAGTTTTGTTCCGTCTTTTGATAAATCAAGGTGCACAGGAACCAATTGATAAACCGGACTTATATTCCCGAAGAACATCCTAGTATTATCAATCACCTCACAATAATCTTAATCGTATGGTAGCGAAACAAGATATTGTAGAATCACAAACGATGATACGAAGATGTTTGTGACTACTTTTTATCTTTCCTATCAGAGAATAAATCTCGAGCCAATCTTAAAGAAGATAGTACTCAAATACGATAGAAACAGCAAGATCATATCACGCAACTACAGAGAAAATAGTTGGGTCTGGCTTCACAATCCCAATGAAGTCTTTAAGTCGTTAAACTACAGGGTTTCGTGAAAACCCTAAGGTTAAAGGAGAATCGACTCTAGCTTATACAACTAGTATCACACAGGAGGTGTGGGGATTAGATTTCCCAGTTGCTAGAGTTCTCCTTTATATAGTTTTAGAATCAGGGTTTGCAATCTAAGTCACCTTGGTAACAAAGCATTCAATATTCACCGTTAGATGAAAACCTGGTTAGATTCCAGCTAATATCTTTCAACCGTTAAATCGAACTTAGCTTGTTATACACAAATGGAATGTACCCTCATTTAGGTTTATGTAACTGTACCTAAACGTGTACACCATGTTGGTTCAACCGTAGTTAACCGAGGTTAGCTGTATGAACACTCTCATATCAACCATATTCATCTTAACCATAACTAGTTCAAATGACTCAAATGAAACTAGTTAAAGAGTTGTTCAATTGTTATATTCTCATAGAAGTATACAAGAACACAATCGAAGAAAAATTGGTTTGATTCACTCGAATCAATTCATGAACATTATAGCCACGGTTTTCAAAGAATGCATTCCTTAATATATATATGTATTAGTTCATGAACAAACCAATTCTAGAACTTTAACCACTCAAGTATGCAAACGGGTATGCATACTTAAGTAGCCGGTCTGAGTTTGGGTTCGCCAGTATGCGAATGGGTACGCATACTTAAGTACACTTCCAAAACCCAGCAGAAATTCCCGGACCTATACCTTACGCAAGTATGCGTACCGGTATGTGTACGTGGTACACGGAATTTCACAACTACAAGTACGCATGCGGGTATGCATACTTTAGTTCCGGTCATGGATCACATACATGCAAGAATGCACACTATGTTTATAATCCAATGATGGTTAAGTATTCTAAACTCTATTTCAATCATTGAAACTTTCTTAGAGGATGACAAAAGCCGTTTTCACATACTATTAGCATCAAAGCAATTTTCAAGATATTGAAATAATCATAACGAAACATGCCAAGCCTACATCAAATGATTTTATCACACAAACCATGTAAGATGTTACTCGACGATTTTCACATGATCATCTTTTGACTTTCGTCAAGAATATAAGATGAACTTGGTTGAATCGAAAGCTAACCAACACATATTCATAGAAATATGTAAGCGAGTTAATCTCATCTCGAAATCTCAAATGTGTATAATCAAAAACCATAAACGACCTTTGTCTCAATATAGGAGATAGAGTAGAAATACACTTTCCAAGTGGTAGATGAGTTTTAGTCTCCACATACCTTTTGTTGATGAAGTTCCACAAGCTCTCCTTAGTAGTTATTCGTCTTCAATTTGATGAACGTTGTGAAGTCTAATGCTAAACTACACAATCTATCCTAGTCTGAGACATCACTATAAGTAGACCAGAAATCAAGACTTATAGTTTTGATCACTAACATTGACAAACAAGCTTGAGATAGCAACGCTTGCGAGTTCGACTGAGCAGTGCTCTAACAATCTCCCCCTTTGTCAATTTTAGTGACAAAACTATCAATACATATGGATTACAAAATAAATAAACTTTTTAGCTTCTCATCCAAATGCTTGATCTCCTTGGTTCTTCAACGTTACTCGAAATCTTCGTCACTTCCAAGTATTCTTATGATTCCAAATATGTTCAATTCCTCATCATTGTTGTTGAAGATCCGTAGCAATAATAATGAGAAAACAGTTGCTCTCAATCATTGTTATACAGTATCATAGTATCATTATACAACATCAAAGTTCAATTGTATCACAACTTTGACAACAATACTATGGTGATATGTATCACCCCCCCTTAGTCAATACTTCATCTCACATGAAAACCACTCCCCCTTACATAATGATCCGTAAACCATATGTATTTGTAGTGTGAACTACACATTAATTCTACCCCTTTTTTTCAATAAAAATTGGCAAAGGTACGAAAACTAGTGGGATCCTTATGAAATCTCCATAGAGATACTTCAAGACCAAAAGAGAACAACATATCAACTTGCTTAGATGCCATCAAATAGACGAAACTAAATGCATTCATCAAGGAGTTTATAAAGATACAAGATAACCCCTACAGTATTCCACAGCCGCCCCTACAAAGATTTGGCAATTAAGCACAAGTTCAATTAAGAACTCTCCCCCATAAAGTGTCATTCCCGGAAGAACAACAAGAGCGACCTTACTTTTAAGTGAAAAGAAGGATTACTTTGGACATTAACAAATCACATGAAACATGAATTTGTATTCAAAAATCTCAATTGAATTAACCACAAGGAAAATGGTCAATTCAATCGGTCATGCTTAACATAAGAGAACTTATGGAGCAACACAGTATATACACAAAGATGTGGATCAGGGAAAGACAAATATTGCGGAATAATCAAAGATTCATTCTATTTTTCATCACTATTTGCACAATGACATATAATAGACTTAATCTTTGTTAACAAAAGTTCATCATTCCTTCCATCAATATTTGCATAATGACATAAAAGCCTTAACATTTGTAGTCAAAAGTTCATTCTATCTTTTATCAATACTTTCATACCGACATATAATAGAGTTAACTTTTGAACAAATATGGGACAGTCAAGGTTCACGGACGTAAATAACATATCCCATAACAATTTGCAATATATAAAACCATAAAGATTAATACTGCAAAAATCATCTTCCAAATAAGCTTTAAAACTTAAACAAATAAATCTAAAAACATTGCAAGATGAAAACGTTGGCAATAGCTATGTGTACTCACAATAATGGCTATTCCAACCCCTAGTTATCCTTCTTAAAAATACAAGAATAAATTCTCATAAGAAGTTTCCTAGAAATCATAGAGCTTTCTCAGAGCATCTACAAAGAATTCCTTCTCACGGATACATATTAACTGCTTCAACTGCATCCCTTTTTGTAGTTCCTCTAGTTACAGGAGCCATGAAACTGTATCTTTCAAAGAAGGAGAAGTGAAGGACACTTTGATCACAAATGAATATAAATAGACTTATGGATACCCATACCCTAGAAGAACTTTGAACATGTCTTGTACGGTTCATGATCCAATATCTATTCTTAACAAGAAGATATTTTCTTAGCAAAAAATATACAATAAGAAATTACCAATTATACAAGACTTGAACAACCTTGATGCAATCCTCATTTTCTCATCACTAGTATTTAAATAGTGACGGAGTGAGCCGAATGCTCACATCTTTTGTCACATAGTGACTTATCAAGGTTTGAATAAACAGACTTACCTCGTCTGACTCTGACCCTTTTTGACATCTTCTGTTTTTCCAAAGTCAGGCTCATCCTTTGCATGTTATTTTGAAGTTTGGTAATTCTTTTGTTGTTCCTCTTGATTCTCCAACACTTACTTTGAACATGACTTTCACTTCCATAAAACGAGCAAAACAGTGAAGAGTTTTTGCTTTGTAGAGATGATTCCTGTTTATCACAACTTACAAAATCAGTTGTTTCAGAACCGGGCGGAACAAATGAGTTGATTGTGCTCACAGTCTTATTTTTGAACCCCAAACCCTTTGTGTTTCTAAAAGCCTTTTGACCAAATAACATCGCTGAAATTTTGTCGGAGCTTCCTGTCAACCTTTGCAGGTCACACTTGAGTGAGTTAATCTCTTTTTCTTTCAGAGATAGGGTTCTGGTGAATTCATCATTAAGACAGTCAATCTCAAGAGATTTCACCTGAAGTGATGATTCAAGTGTTTTCAACAAAACTTTTAGTTGAAGATTTTCCTTGTGAATTTCTTCACTTTTATCTAGGAAATCTAAAATATCAGTGTCAGACTCACATTCCGAACCAGAATTTGAGATAATGGAGACTTCTGCCGAGAGAGCTGAAGATCCTGAGCATACTTCAGGAGTATGTATATCACTGACACACTGAGATATTTCTTATTAAACTAAATCATCAGAGAGAGAAGGCAGTCTCTCGGATCTCTTGCTTTTCTTCACAATTTCCTTGATCATTTGTGTAATCAGTGATCTATTAGGATCAGATTGATTAGAAAAACACTCATCACCCCATGACAAGTTAGAAGCTTCACTTGTAATGGTCACAACATTTAACGTAGAAGTTTTGACTGTATTTTGATCATGATCAAGTAATTTCAACTTTCCAACAAGAGTATTTCTGGAAAGAGTTGCAAGGTTATTACCTTCAACGATGGCATGCTTCTTAGAGTCGTATCTAGATGGCAGCGATCTGAGAATTTTCATCACAATGTCCTTTTCAGGAATAGTCTTACCCAACGAAAAAGATGCATTAACAATTTCAGACACTTTGTTATTAAACACATCAAATGAATCGTCATCTGCCATACGAAGGTTTTCCCAATCGGAATTTAGGTTTTGAAGCCTAGCTCCCTTTTCACAAGTATTCCCTTCAAATATGGTTTCTAAGATATCCCAAACATATTTAGACCGAGTCCACGTATACACATGGTGCTGAAGATCTGGGGTAATGGCATGGATGATAGCATTTAACCCGTCAGAATTTTCTTTGCAGCGAGAATCTCGGCAGGTTCATATGCACCAATATCCTTTGGAACAGTTGCATCGCCTTCGGCAACAACCGGAGGATTATAGAGACAGCACCTCTGTCCATATTCAGAACGCTACAAACACAGAGTTATAAGGTTTTTAACATGTTTGCTTGCTCTGATACCAATTGAAAAAGCGGGGGTACAACAACCACACCCAATATTTCGTTTGGAAATATGAATAGACAAACTCCAATATACTTTCAAGAGAATCAACTAGAAAGTTAGACTCAATCTAGAGAAAAGCATATCAAAGAGTTTTATATCTCTATCCCCAATTCAATCTGCAATCAGCAAATAGGAATTTGCGATCCCGATTGAATATAAGAGAACTAACTTGAACGGTACCAAAGACCAATGTTCAAGGATCAATCAATTTAAATCAACAGCCAAAGGTTGGATTTCCCAATTGATCGATTCAACGCACAACCTGTGATATTTAAATTATATAACAAAATATAATGCGGAAAAGAAATAACACAGACACCAGAAGTTTTGTTAACGAGGAAACCGAAAATGCAGAAAACCTCGGGACCTAGTCCAGATTTGAACACCACACTGACTTAAGCCGCTACAGACACTAGCCTACTACCAATGAACTTCGGTCTGGACTGTAGTTGAACCCTAATCAATCTAACACTGATTCAAGGTACAGTTGTGCCCCTTACGTCTCTGATCCCAACAAGATACTATGCACTTGATTCCCTTAGCTAATCTCACCCACAACTAAGAGTTGCTACTACCCAAAGTCGAAGACTTGATAAACAAATCTGTCTCACACAGAAAAGTCTATTGGAATAGATAAATCTGTCTCCCACAGAAATACCTACGAGTTTTGTTCCTTCTTTTGATAAATCAAGGTGCACATGAACCAATTGATAAACCGGACTTATATTCCCAAAGAACAGCCTAGTATTATCAATCACCTCATAATAATCTTAATCGTATGGTAGCGAAACAAGATATTGTGGAATCACAAACGATGAGACGAAGATGTTTGTGACTACTTTTTATCCTTCCTATCGGAGAATAAATCTCTAGCCAATCTTAAAGAATATAGTACTCAAATATGATAGAAACAACATGATTAGATCACGCAACTACAGAGAAAATAGTTGGGTCTGGCTTCACAATCCTAATGATGTCTTTAAGTCGTTAACCTACAGGGTTTCGTGAAAACCCTAAGGTAAAAGGAGAATCGACTCTAGATTATACAACTAGTATCACACAGAAGGTGTGGGGATTAGATTTCCCAGTTGCTAGAGTTCTCCTTTATACAGTTTTCAAATCAAGGTTTTCAATCTAAGTTACCTTGGTAACAAAGCATTCAATATTCACAGTTAGATGAAAATCTGATTAGATTCAAGATAATATCTTTCAATAGTTAGATCGAACTTAGCTTGCTATACACAAATTAAATGTACCCTCATTTAGGTTTATGTAACCATACCTAAACATGTACACCATGCTGGCTCAATCGTAGTTAACTGAGGTTAGCTGTATGAACACTTTCATATCAACCATATTCATCTTAACCATAACTAGTTCAAATGACTCAAATGAAAATAGTTAAAGAGTTTTTCAATTGCTATATTCTCATAGAAGTATACAAGAACACAATAGAAGCAAAATTGGTTTGATTCACTTGAATCAATTCATGAACATTATAGCCACGGCTTGCAAAGAATGCATTCCTTAATATATAAATGTATTAGTTCATGAACAAACCGATTCTAGAACTTTAACCACTCAAGTATGCAAATGGGTATGCATACTTAAGTAGCCGATCTAAGTTTGGGTTCGCAAGTATTCGAACGGGTACGCATACTTAAGTACACTTCCAAAACCCAGTAGAAATTCCTGGACCTATACCTTACGCAAGTATGCGTACCGGTATGTGTACTTGGTACACGGAATTTCAAAACTACATATACGCATACGGGTATGCATACTTTAGTTCCGGTCATGGATCACATACATGCAAGAATGCACACTATGTTTATAATCCAATGAAGATTAAGTATTATAAACTCTATTTCAATCATTGAAGCTTTCTTAGAGGATGACAATAGCCAATTTCACACACTATTAGCATCAAAGCAATTTTCAAGATATTGAAATAATCATAACGAAACATTCCAAGCCTATATCAAATGATTGTATCACACAAACCATGTAAGATGTTACTCGGCGATTTTCACATGATAATCTTTTGACTTTCGTCAAGAATATAAGATGAACTTGGTTAAAGCGAAAGATTACCAACACATATTCAGAGAAATATGTAAGCGAGTAAATCTCAGCTCGAAATCTCAAATGTGTATAATCGAAAACCATAAACGAACTTTGTCTCAATATAGGAGATAAAGTAGAAATAGACTTTCCAAGTGATAGATGAGTTTTAGTATCCACATACCTTTTGTTGATGAAGTTCCACAAGATCGCCTTAGTAGTTCTTCGTCTTCAATTTGATGAACGCCGTGAAGTCTAATGCTCAACTACACAATTTATCCTAGTCCGAGACATCACTATAAGTAGACTAGAAATCAAGACTTATAGTTTTGATCACTAACATTGACAAACAAGCTTGAGATAGCAATGCTTGCGAGTTCGACGGAGCAGTGCTCTAACAAATCTAAAAACATTGCAAAATGAAAATCGTTGGCAATAGCAATGTGTAATCACAATATAGACTATTCCAAACCCTTGTTATCCTTCTTAAAACACAAGAATAAATTCTCCTAAGAAGTTTCCTAGACATATCAAAACAACAAGAGATAAGGAATTCAATCATTATCTTCATCATCGGAAACCATCCAAGAGGCCTGAACAATATCCATTTCTTCCTTGATTTCGGGAAACTTAGCAGCAATCACACGTTTTTTTTTTTGCACATATTTTACCTTGAGATTGATCTTACACACACCCTTGTGAATTTTATGAAGAAGACTCAAGGTGGTAGGATCACAAGAACCGTCAAGGAAATCACATCTTTGTCTTTTTCAAGCATTCTCCTTCATACGTTTGAAAGTACAAGGACGAACAAGTTTGGGAGTTCCAATAGAGTTGCCAATATGAGCAATAGAGTATGCTCGACAAATTTGCTCAATTTAGCAAGGAAATCATAACTTCTTATTGGATGACGTCATTGAGAGCATTTGAAGAATGATGAATCCACAAATATCAAGACTTCGAGAACCTAAATCAAGGAAATAGACTAACTCCGCAAACTCACGACTCCACTGAGAGTTCTTAACTGTGGAGGAACAAAGATTAGATATACCAAGTTTTCCGAAAGACATCCAAGCAAGACTAAGATAATTAGTAGGAAATTTCCCTTCAATCCAATTAACACTCTTGCCACAAAAACCATTAGAAATGGTTTCATAAGATGGTCTTTCTTCCCTTGGTCTAAGAAGGAGAAAATTACCCAAAGGAATTTGGTAATCCTTGATATCAACTCTCTATTAACAAGAATCCTTTTTTTATTTATCATGGTCTTGAATTCCATATCATCAAGATCAACATCATGGATGTTTGCATAGAAGATTCTTGTGAGAGTGTCAAAGCCTTCACCAAAACCATTAAATATGTTTCCAAGATTAAATTTTTCAAAGCAAATCAAATCTTCTTTATGACCACTAACCATATCCAATTTCTTTTCTAGAATGAACCCACTAGAAGAAATCCTTTCAAAGATCTTACTACTAGAATCATTGAAAAATTCTAATTCTAATAGAATCTTGATTTTTAGGTATAATCATGCTAGAAGAAGATGAATCCAAGTTTTTTGAAACCTTCTTTGAAACCTTGAAATTCCTCATGAGATCTAAAAATGAGAGAACAAAAAGAAGGAAAAACTTACTTGATATGCTTCTTGAAGATTAATAAAACCCTTTGACTCCCTTGGATCTCCAAAGATGTTTTAATGGAGAAGACACATGAACCCTAGAAAAGTTCTCGTACGCGGATAAGAGAAGGAAGAAGAAGGGTACGCGTACCACAACTCTTATATACCCATTGATGGGCTTGGACCCATTTATGAACCTCGACCCACAAAAGGAAAGTGGGATTTTACATCGTTCAACCATCAAGGTTCGCACACTGTGAAATGAATTAACATAGTGCAGTAAAAGATAGTAGTAGAACTACATCACTTTATTTAACCTCAGGTGGACAGAAAAATTCTGTCGAACGAGTTCTCCTTCAAGGAAAGAAATAAATTTAAAAAATAAGACTAACCCATAATACAAAGACACAAAACAAATAGGGTGATGCCACTTCAAGTTACTTGCCCCACTTCAAGTTATATACAAATAGGGTGATGCCAATCTTGTTACCAAGAGGCAAGATGAGCAGAGGACTCCTCATGTATCTTCTACGGTCGATATTTGTGAAATTTACCAGAAGTATAATCATAGTAATGATGATACTCAGGGTTATTTGAAATTTTTTACTCATTTTTCTTATGATTAAAGAAAGGATTTTTCCAATGGATGGAACTTGCAACGCACCCTGTAAAAATATTTTTATCGATTTTGACTGAATTTTTGCAAAAACTCGAATGTATGTCACGAATGACAGAATCAACATTTTTACCAGCACATCCCTTTTCCTTAATCAAGACAAGTCGTTCCAGAGATTTTAAAACGTTTTCAAAAGCCATAAATAGATCTTTGTCAATTGGTGCATCTCGATAGTATTCCTCAAAAAGATTAATAAGAAGTCTAGTGAGGTTCCATATCCTTGAGCTTTTAGAACATAACCCACTCAAGTATGCAAACGGGTACGCATACCTAAGTAGCCAGATTTGGTCTGGGTTTGCCAGTATGCGAACGGGTACGCATACTGTCGTAGACCACCAAACTCAGTTGAATTCCCGGACTTGAATTTATGCCGGTACGCATACGGGTATGCATATTAAGTTCCCGGATTTCAACTAACAAACCAGTACGCATACGGTTATGCATACTATGGTTCCCGGACCCTGAATAACTTGCAACAGTTAACATACAAGTACGCATACTGTGCTATATTGTTAGAGCACTGCTCGGTCGAACTCGCAAGTGTTGCTATCTCAAGCTTGTTTGCCAAGTTTAGTTGTTAAAACTATAAGTCTTGATTTCTAGTCTACTTATAGCTAAGTTTCGGATTAGGATATAAAGTGTAGTTGAGCTTTAGACTTCACGGCGTTCATCGATTGAAGACGAAGAACTACTAAGGGGAACTTGTGGAACTTCATCAACAAAAGGTATGTGGAGACTTGAACTCATCTATCAGTCAAAAGTCTATCTACTCTATCTCCTATTTGAGACAAAAGTCGTATAGCTATATAGACTTCGATTATACACATTTGATCTTTCGAGCTGAGTTTAACTCGCTCACATATTTCTCGAAATATGTGTTGGTAAGCTTTTGCTTGAACCAAGTTCATCTTATATTCTTGACGAAAGTTAAAAGATGATCATGTGAAAATCGCTTGGTAACATCTTACATGATTTGTGTGAGACAGTCATTTGATGTAGACTCGGAATATTTCGTATTGATCTACCGATCACTTGAAAATTGCTTTGAAGCTAATAGGTTGTGTAAGACAGATATTTTCGTCTTTTAAGAATGTTTCAATGATTGAAATGAGAGTTTAGAACAATTGACCATGATTGGATATAACATAGTATACGTATTTGTATGCTAACTGTTGCAAGTTATTCCAAGTCCGGGAACCATAGTATGCATACCCGTATGCGTACTGGTTGGTTAGTTGAAAGTCCGGAAACTTAGTATGCATACCCGTATGCGTACCGGCGTAAGTTCAAATACGGAAATTCAACTGAGTTTGGTGGTATGCATACCCGTTTGCATACTTGAGTAGGTTATGTTCTAAAATCGATTTGTTCATGAACTAATACATTTATAAATTAAGGAATGCAATCTTCTTCAAACAGTGGCTATAATGTTCATGAATTGATTCGAGTGAATCAAAATCGACTTTGCTTCAATTGTGTCTTGTATACTTCTAACGGTAATATTGAATGTTTGTTACCAAGGTAACATTGATTACAAACCCTGATTTGAAGACTATATAAAGGAGAACTCTAGCAACTGGGAAACCTAATCCCCACACCTTCTGTATGATACTAGTTGCGACTAGAGTCGATTCTCCTTTAACCTGGGTTTTTCTAAAACCATTATAGGTTAACGACTTAAAGACTTCATTGGGATTGTGAATCCAGACCCAACTATTTTCTATGTAGTTGCGTGTTCTGATCTTGCTTTATTCTATCGTATTGAGGACTATCTTCTCTAAGAGTTGCTCGAGATTTAATCTCCGATAGGCAAGATAAAAAGTAGTCACACACATCTTCGTCTCATCGTTTGTGATTCCACAATATCTTGTTTCGCTACCATACGATTAAGATTATTGTGATTGATATTACTAGGCTGTTATTCGGGAATATAAGTATGGTGTCAATTGGTTCATGTTCACCTTTATTTATCAAAAGACGGAACAAAACTCATAGGTATTTTTGTGGGAGACAGATTTATCTATTCAATAGACATTTCTGTATGGGACAGATTGGTTTATCAAGTCTTCGACTTTGGGTTGTAGAAACTCTTAGTTGTGGGTGAGATTAGCTAAGGGAATCAAATGCGTAGAGTCCTGCTGGGATTCAGAGGCGTAAGGAACGCGACTATACCTTAATCAGTGTGAGATTGGTTAGGGCTCAACTACATTCCAGTCCGAAGTTAACTTGTAGTAGGCTAGTGTCTGTGGCGGCTTAATACAGTGTGGTGTTCAAATCTGGACTAGGTCCCGGGGGTTTTCTGCATTTGCGGTTTCCTCGTTAACAAAATTTCTGGTGTCTGTATTATTTCTTTTTCGCATTATATTTTCTATATAATTGAAATATCACAGGTTGTGCGTAGTTCAATCAATTAGATAATCCAACCTTTGGTTGTTGATATAAATTGATTGACACTTGAATATTGGTCTTTGGTACCGTTCAAGTTGTTTCACATAATAATCAGGCTTGCGGATTTCTATCTGTTTGATTTGCTGATTACATTGTGAAACAGAGATACAACTCTTGGATATATTTCCATTGATTGAGTCTGACTGTTTAGTTGATTCTCTTGGAATTATATTGGAGTTTGTCCATACAGATTGCCTAAACGAAATATTGGGTGAGGTTGTTAGATCCCCGCTTTTTAAATTGGTATCAGAGCAGGCAAACAGTTTAAGACCTCATAAGTCTGTGTTTGTAGCGATCTGAATCTATGGAAAGTTGTGTTATCTCAATAAATGCACCACCAGATCCAGGGATTTCAGAATTCTCTTTCATGACTGATTTAATTAAATCTGTAGAAGAAATTCTATCTAAACCTCCACCAGGTTTAAAATCCCTTGAAGTGTTTTCAGGGCTTGAAAAGAAGCTTGAGAACTTATCTCTTGATGTTGAGTTATACCTCCAGAAAGAGCAAGAATCTCTTGATAAGCTAAATCAAGTTATGATGAATAATATTTATGTTGAGGTTGATCTTGATTCACTAATTAGTGAGAGCAATGCTCCTCCTCTGGGTAATTAAATTGGATGTAACAAACTAAACGAATTACAAGAAGAGTTTAAATCTCAGTCCTTAGACTATATCATCTCAAAGCATGATTCAGTTCATCGGTCAAACCCTGATACACCTTCTCAAGATAATAGTATTGTCTTCTTTTATGAAAGAGTTAGGACATCTATTTTTATCAAAAGAGTTTCCCTACTCAGTACTAAATATTATCTGCAGAGACTGTGTTTTATAAGTTGTAAACGAAGAAATCAGGAACACATACTATCTTGTGCTCTTTTTATGTTCTTTGAAAAACTTGAAAAAACATTCTTATGGGTATTTCTCAATAGTGTAAGATGCAAGAGTAGTTGGAAAGAAACTCTCTCTTGGTGTCATGGTGTGCGTGGATGCTTTGTATTGCATCGTCATGTTCATACAAAGTTTTACTCAAGTGAAAAATTTGTTGCTTATCAAAATTTGATATAGCATAAAACAAACAAGTCCTTGATTATACACGTACGGTTCATGTACGCTGAATGATGATATTTTTTTTTATGTTGTAGAAAAAGGTTCGTTGAGACTTGTGAAGATTTTCGATTTCAGACTTAAATAAAAATAAAAATAAGAAGAACTCAATTTAAAGTTGTTATCAAGATTGTAAGAACACTGAGACTTAGGATTCCACTATTTTCCAATTTTATGTGATTCAATTAATAATAATCATGCAACTTATACATTCGAGTGATTCTAATATATTGTAATAATTAGATTTTTAGAAATAACAATTGTTTATCAAAAGCATAGAACATCAAAACCCTAGGCAAGCATGCTTCTATCAAAAGAATTCACAATTGTTTAACCAAAATCAATAAATCAATTTTCTCATTAAGGCAAATAATCGTAAAAAGAATTGCAATAATTAATTAAATAAAAATTACAACACAAATATTGGAAAGTAGCTTCCTCCATCGCCTCAGCAAAGGGGTTTAGCTCCTCATGTTGGAAATATGCTCAAAAGTTGATTTCATTGATCCAAAGGTGTTCATAAAGAAGAAAAGGTATAAAGCAGTTGAGTTTAGAACAGATATAATAGTTACAAAACTCACTGTTACAGAGAACCCTAACAGAACTGTTGCGAACTCTAATTATTTGTTATAACAATTGTGACAAAGGTATTGAATTTTGAAAGAATATGCCACGTTTTCTGCGACTGTCTCTTACTGTTGTTCTGTGTTCTTCTTCTTTCTCTCGCCTGTGTTCTCTGCAACTCTTCAAACTTCTCTGTTATGCTTCTAAACTTTCCCCAAAGTGTAAGTAACCTCTTCTGGAACTCCCAAAAGCTATTATATAGCCAATAGACCTGATAACTCTCGGTGAAATCTCCTGTTTATCCTCTCTTCCCTTCGTCCAAAAGTCACGGGATTTCTTTTCTTTTCTCAATATTTTCACGCGTCAACTGATCTGTTAAACACTCCCTGCGGCAGAAAAAAAATCTCCATAAGATATTCTCACCCTACCTACACCTGTAACTTCCAAAAATAAACAGAAAATAACCCGAGTAATAACTTGGTTTCTGTTTTAGTCAAACCGGTGAATTCCTCCAATATTTTCGAATCTGAGAGACATAGTTATCCTGTTTTGTCGAAACAGGCATATCCCAATCCAACCCAACAACCAAATCCGAATATAACTCCACCTACTACCTAATCAGGATGTCCGTGATAGTTCCTCTCTGTTCTGCTCCAACACGATCATGCAACCAATTCTGATCGATCAAAACACTTGTACCAGCTCTATTATGCTCTAACAGGATCATCCCAACAATAATATGCTCTTGAATCTCTTTAATCTCGCTTGAATCTCGAACCCTAATATGCAGGTGTGCTGGTTCATTTTCCCGCCAAAAGCTCCATTTGAATCGTGAAGAAGGAGAAGAGGTGCCCCTATCCAGAGTGGGGGTGCTGATAGCAAGTGCCTTGGGGGTGCCATGGAGGGTGACCCTTATCCAAACTGTGGGTGTCAATATCATTTCCTCCGGGTGCTTTAGACAACTTTTTGAGCCGATTTTTCCAAAAATGTTTATTGCCCAAAAATACCTACAAACACATAAAACACCATAATAAATACGAAATCGAGTGCCAACAATATATAGTATTGGGATCAAATTAGACACAAAAATGCGTCTATCACTGAACGCATAACCATTACATAGGTGAACCATGTTCCGAAACATTCATGACCGGTTCAGTTTCCGTTCCACCTACACATAAAAAGAGAAGGAGTGCTTCTTGTTCTTTTCACCTCTTCTTCTCAACAGTTCGAGAGCAAAAGAGAAAAACCCAAGGGTTTGCGAACTCATAATCACAAAAATCTTCTTTCAACCTTCTTGTGTGTTCTTGGTACCGTTGGGGTCGCAGCAAAATTCTACATCACGGGTTTGTCTTTGATTCTTCTTTCGTTTCAGTTCCGGAGATTCACCATTATCAACAGTTCGCATACCCGGTAAGTTCTTCATTGTTTTTGGATTCTCTTTGGTTTCAATGGAACCTAGGAAAAGATTGAATTGTGGTGAGAGTTCGGGTGCTAATGCTAGTGATGAAACTTTTTATGATGCAAGTTTGAGAACTAGGTTTGTTAGCAAAGAGGCTCGCGACCTGTATTTGGAACATAAGGAGAAACATCCTATTAGATAAAGGATTCTTGTTAATAGAGAGTTGATATCAAGGATTACCAAAATTCCTTTGGGTAATTTTCGCCTTCCTATACCAAGGAAAGAAAGACCATCTTATGAAGCCATTTCTAATGGTCTTTGCGGCAAGAGTGTTGATTGGATTAAGGGAAAATTTCCTACTAATTATCTTAGTCTTTCTTTGATGTCTTTCGAAAAACTTGGTATATCTAATATTTGTCCCTCCACAATTGAGAACTCTCGGTGGAGTCGTGAGTTTGCGGAATTAGTCTATTTCCTTGAATTGGGTTCTCGAAGTCTTGATATTTGTGGATTCATCATTCTTCAAATACTCGCAATGACGTCATCCAACAAGAAGTTAGGCTTTCCTTGCTAAATTGAGCAAATTTGTCGAGCATACTATATTGCTCATATTGGCAACTCTATTGGAACTCCCAAACTTGTTCGTCCTTGTACTTTCAAACGTATGAAGGAGAATGCTTGCAAAAGAAAAAGATGTGATTCCCTTGACGGTTCTTGTGATCCTACCACCTTGTGTCTTCTTCATCAAATTCATAAGGGTGTGTGTAAGATCAATCTCAAGGTAAAATGTGTGCAAAAACAATTACGTGTGATTGCTGCTAAGTTTCCCGAAATCAAGGAAGATATGGATATTGTTCAAGCCTCTTGGATGGTTTCCGATGATGAAGATAATGATTAAATTCCTTATCTCTTGTTGTTTTGATATGTATAGGAAACTTCTTATGAGAATTTATTCTTGTGTTTTAAGAAGGATAACTAGGGTTTGGAATAGCCTATATTGTGATTACACATTGATATTGCCAACGATTTTCATCTTGCAATGTTTTTAGATTTATTTATTTAAATTCTAAAGTTTATTTGGAATATGATTTTACAGTATTAATCTTTATTGGTTTTATATATTGCAAAACAATTTTATGGGATATGTATGTTCACGTCCGTGAACTATGATTGTCCCATATGTGTCAAAAGCTAAGTCTATTATATGTCTTTATGCAAATAGTGGTTGAAAATAGAATGAACTTTTGATAACAAAGATTAAGTCTATGGTATCATTATGCAAATATTGATGAAAATAGAATGAATCTTTGTATATTTCGCAGTATTGATCTTTCCCTGATCTACCTCTTTGTGAAAGTATTGTGCTGCTCCGTAAGTTCTCTTATGTTTAGCATTTCCGATTAAATTAATCATGGGTTCTCTTGTGGTTTATTTAATTGAGTTTTCAGGATACAAATTCATGTTTCATGTAATTTTTTAATGTCCAAAGAAATCCTTATTTTTTTCGTAAAAGTAAGGTCGCTCTTGTTGTTCATTCGGGAATGACATTATATGGGGGAGAGTTCTTAATTTAACTTGTGCTTAATTGCCAAATCTTTGTGGGGAGTGCGGCTGTGAAATATTGTAGGAGTTATCTTGTATCTTTATAAACTCCTTGATAAATACACTAAGTTTTGACTATGTGAAATCATCGAAACAAAGTTGATATGTTCTCTTTTAGTCATGAAGTATCTCTATGAGAATTTCATTATGATCCCGCTAATTTTCGTACCTTTGCCAATTTATATTAACAAAAAGGGGGAGAATTATTGTGTAGTTCACACTACAAATACACATGGTTTACGGATCATTATGTAGGGGGGGTGGTTTTCATTGTGAGATGAAGTATTGACTAAGGGGGAGTGATACATATCACCATAGTATTGTTTTCAAAGTTGTGATGCATTTGGACTTTGATGCTATGTAATAATACTATGCCATTGTATAACAATACGAAAACATCCTGTTTTTATATATTGTTATAGCTACGGATCTTCAACAACTATGATGCTGAGTAGAACACGTTCAGAATCACTGGAGTACTTGGAAGTGACGAAGATTTTGAGTAATGTTGAAGAATCAAGGAAATCAAGCATTTGGATGAGAAGCTACAAAGTTTATTTATTTTGTAATTCATATGTATTGATAGTTTTGTCACTAAAATTGACAAAGGGGGAGATTGTTAGAGCACTGCTTGTTCGAACTCGCAAGCGTTGTTATATCAAGCTTGTTTGTCAAGTTTAGTTGTCAAAACTATAAGTCTTGATTTCTAGTCTACTTATAGCTAAGTCTCGGATTAGGATATAAAGTGTAGTTGAGCTTTAGACTTCACGGCATTCATCGATTGAAGACGAAGAACTACTAAGGGGATCTTGTGGAACTTCATCCACAAAAGGTATGTGGAGACTTGAACTCATCTATCACTCAAAAGTATATATACTCTATCTCCTATTTGAGACAAAAGTCGTATAGCTATATATACTTCGATTATACACATTTGATATTTCGAGCTGAGTTTAACTCGCTTACATATTTATCGAAATATGTGTTGGTAAGTTTTCGTTTCAACCAAGTTCATCTTATATTCTTGACGAAAGTCAAAAGATGATCATGTGAAAATCGCCTGGTAAAATCTTACATGATTTGTGTGAGAAAGTCATTTGATGTAGACTCGAAATGTTTCGTATTGATCTATCGATCACTTGAAAATTGCTTTGAAGCTAATAGTTTGTGCGAGACAGCTAGTGTCGTCTTCTAAGAATGTTTCAATGATTGAAATGGGAGTTTAAAACAATAAACCATGATTGGATATAGCACATTTTGCGTACTTCTATGCAAACTGTTGCAAGTTATTCTAAGTCCGGGAACCATAGTATGCATACTCGTATGCGTACTAGTTGGTTAGTTAAAAGTCCCGGAACTTAGTATGCATACACGTATGCGTACCGGCGTAAGTTTAAGTCCGGTTATTCAACTGAGTTTGGTGGTATGCGTACCCGTTTGCATACTTGAGTATGTTATGTTCTAAAATAGGTTTGTTCATGAACTAATACATTTATAAATTAAGGAATGCAATCTTTTGGAAACCGTGGCTATAATGTTCATGAATTGATTCGAGTGAATCAAAATCGATTTTGCTTCAATTGTGTCTTGTATACTTCTATGAGATTATAAACAACTGAACAACTCTATAACTAGTTTCATTTGAGTCATTTGAACTAGTTGTGTTAAGATGAACAAGGTTGATATGAAAGTGTTCATATGGCTAACTTTGGTTAACTATTGTTAAGCCAACAAGGTGTACACATTTAGGTACGGTTACCCATATCTAAATGAAGTCACTTTTCATTTGTGTGTAACAAGCTAAGTTCGATCTAACGGTTGAAAGATATTAGCTTGAGTCTAATCATGTTTTCATCTAACGGTGAATATTGAATGCTTTGTTACCAAGGTAACATTGATTGCAAACCCTGATTTGAAGACTATATAAAGGAGAACTCTAGCAACTGGGAAACCTAATTCCCACACCTTCTGTGTGATACTAGTTGCGACTAGAGTCGATTCTCCTTTAACCTGGGTTTTTCTAAAACCATTATAGGTTAACGACTTAAAGACTTCATTGGGATTGTGAATCCAGACCCAACTATTTTCTCTGTAGTTGCGTGTTCTGATCTTGCTTTATTCTGTCGTATTGAGGACTATCTTTTCTAATAATTGCTCGAGATTTAATCTCTGATAGGTAAGATAAAAAGTAGTCACACACATCTTCGTCTCATCGTTTGTGATTCCACAATATCTTGTTTCGCTACCATACGATTAAGATTATTGTGATTGATATTACTAGGATGTTATTCGGGAATATAAGTATGGTGTATCAATTGGTTCATGTTCACCTTGATTTATCAAAAGACGGAACAAAACTCATAGGTATTTCTGTGGGAGATAGATTTATCTATTCAATAGACATTTCTGTGTGAGACAGATTGGTTTATCAAGTCTTCGACTTTGGGTTGTAGCAACTCTTAGGTTTGGGTGAGATCAGCTAAGGGAATCAAGTGTGTAGAGTCCTGCTGGGATTCAGAGGCGTAAGGAACGCGACTATACCTTAATCAGTGTGAGATTGGTTAGGGCTCAACTACATTCCAGTCCGAAGTTAACTTGTAGTAGGCTAGTGTCTGTAGAGGCTTAATACAGTGTGGTGTTCAAACCTGGACTAGGTCCCGGGGTTTTTCTGCATTTGCGGTTTCCTCGTTAAATAAATTTTTGGTGTATGTGTTATTTCTTTTCCGCATTATATTTTCTATATAATTAAAATATCACAGGTTGTGCGTAGTTCAATCAATTAGATAATCCAACCTTTGGTTATTGATATAAATTGATTGACACTTGAACATTGGTCTTTGGTACTGTTCAAGTTGTTTCACATAATAATCAGGCTCACGGATTTCTATCTGTTTGATTTGCTGATTACATTGTGAAACAGAGATACAACTCTTGGATATATTTCCATTGATTCAGTCTGACTGTCTAGTTGATTCTCTTGGAATTATATTGGAGTTTTTCCATACAGATTTCCTAAACGAAATATTGGGTGAGGTTGTTCGACCCCCACTTTTTCAAATATCCAATCATGGTTAATTTGTTCTAAACTTCAATTTCAATCATTGAAACATTCTTAGAAGACGACAATAGCTGTCTCACACAAACTATTAGCTTCAAAGCAGTTTTCAAGTGATCAAATGATCAATACGAAACATTCCGAGTCTACACCAAATGCCTGTCTCACACAAATCATATAAGATGTTACCAGGCGATTTTCACATGATCATTTTTTACTTTCGTCGAGAATATAAGATGAACTTGGTTAAAGTGAAAGCTTACCAACACATATTTCGAGAAATATGTCAGCGAGTTAAGCTCAGCTCGAAATATCAAATGCGTATAATCAAAGTCTATATAGCTATACGACTTTTGTCTCAAATAGGAGATAGAGTAGAAATAGAATTTTGAGTGATAGATGAGTTCAAGTCTCCACATACCTTTTGTTGATGAAGTTCCATAAGCTCCCCTTAGTAGTTCTTCGTCTTCAATCGATGAACGCCGTGAAGTCTAAAGCTCAACTACACTTTATATCCTAATCCGAAACTTAGCTATAAGTAGACTAGAAATCAAGACTTATAGTTTTGAAAACTAAACTTGGCAAACAAGCTTGGGATAGCAACACTTGCGAGGTCGACCGAGCAGTGCTCTAATAATATAGCACAGTATGCGTACTTGTATGTTAACTGTTGCAAGTTATTCCAAGTCCGGGAACCATAGTATGCATAACCGTATGCGTACTGGTTTGTTAGTTGAAGTCCGGGAACTTAGAATGCATACCCGTATGCGTACCGGCATAAATTCAAGTCCGGGAATTCAACTGAGTTTGGTGGTCTACAACAGTATGCGTACCCGTTCGCATACTGGCGAACCCAGACCAAATCTGGCTACTTAGGTATGCGTACCCGTTTGCATACTTGAGTGGGTTATGTTCTAAAATCGGTTTGTTCATGAACTAATACATTTATAAAATAAGGAAGGCAATTTTTGCAAACCGTGGATATAATGTTCATGAATCGATTCGAATGAATGAAAATCGATTTTGCTTCAATTGTGTCTTGTATACTTATATGAGAATATAAACAATTGAACAATTCTAGAACTAGTTTCATTTGAGTCATTTGAACTAGTTGTGTTAAGCTGAACAAGGTTGATATGAAAGTATTCATATGGGTAACTTCGGTTTACTATTGTTGAGCCAACAAGATGAACACTTTTAGGTACGGTTACCCATATCTAAATGAAGTCACTTTTCATTTGTGTGTGAATATCTTGAAAATTGCTTTGATGAAAAATAGTGTGTGAATAACCTCTATTTAATATCCTCTAAGAATGTTTCAATGATTGAAATAAAGAGTTTAGAACATGTAACCATCCTTGGATATAAGCATATAATGTGTTCGCGCATTAGTGTATAAGTCCAAAACCGGGAACCAAATGTATGCATACTTGTGTGTGTACTAAATGGTTGATGGAGACTGGGTAAGTATGCGTACCCGTACGTATACTGGCGGAAGTTCACGTCCGTGAATTTCTGCTGAGTTTGGAAATAAAAACCAACTCAATCTGGTTAACTAAGTATGCGTACCCATACGCATACTGGCGGAAAGTTCACGTCAGTGAATTTCTGCTGAGTTTGGAAACCAAAACAAACTCAAATTCGGTTACTTTAGTACGCATACCCGTACGCATACTTAAGTGTGTTACTTTCTAAAATTTGTTTATTCGTGAACTTAAATATATATAAACTAAGGAATGCATATTTGCAAACCGTGGATATAAAGTTCATGAATCGATTCGAGTGAATCAAAACCGATTTTGCTTCGATTGTGTCTTGTATACTTCAATGATATCTAAGCAATTGAACAACTCTCTAACTAGTTATTTTGAGTCATTTGAACTAGTTATGGTGAAGATGAATAAGGTTGATATGAAAGTGCTCATATGGCCAACCATTTGGTTAACTACTGTTGAACCAACGACTTGTACACGTTTAGGTACGGTTACTCAAACCTAAATGACGTATATTTCATTTGTGTATAACAAGCTAAGTTCAATCTAACGGTTAAAAGATATTAGCTTGAATCTAATCAGGTTTTCATCTAACGGTGAATATTGAATGCTTTGTTACCAGGGTAACTTAGATTGCAAACCCTGATTTGGAGACTATATAAAGGAGAACTCTAGCAACTTGGAAAGTTAATCCCCACACCTCCTGTGTGATACTAGTTGTATAAGCTAGAGTCGATTCTCCTTTAACCTTAGGTTTATACCGAGACCCTGTAGGTTAACAACTCGAAGACTTCATTGGGATTGTGAAGCCAGACCCAACTATTTTCTCTGTAGTTGCGTGATCTGATCTTGTTGTTTCTATCGTATTGAGTACAATTGTAAAATTGGCTCGAGATTAATTTCTCCGATAGGCAAGATAGAAAAGTAGTCAAAAACATCTTCGTCTCATCGTTTGTGATTCCGCAATATCTTGTTTCGCTAGTCGATTAAGATTATTGTGAGGTGATTGAATATTCTAGGTTGTTCTTCGGGAATATAAGTCCGGGTTATCGATTGGTTCCTGTTCACATTGATTTATCAAAAGACGGAACAAAAACTCGTAGGTATTTCTGTGGGAGACAGATTTATCTATTCCTGTAGACTTTTCTGTGTGAGACAGATTTGTTTATTAAAGTCTTCGACTTTGGGTCGTAGCAACTCTTAGTTGTGGGTGAGATCAGCTAAGGGAATCAAGTGCGTAGTATCCTACTGAGATCAGAGATGTAAGGAGCGCAACTGTACCTTGGATCAGTGTGAGATTGATTGGGGTTCAACTACAGTCCAGACCGAAGTTAGGTTGTAGTAGGCTAGTGTCTGTAGCGGCTTGATACAGTGTGTGTTCAATATGGACTAGGTCCCGAGGTTTTTCTGCATTTGCGGTTTCCTCGTTAACAAAACTTCTGGTGTCTGTGTTATTTCTTTTCCGTATTATATTTTGTTATATAATTGAAATATCACAGGTTGTGCGTTAAATCAATCAATTGGGAAATCTGACCTTTGGTTTTTGATTGATACTTGAACATTGGTCTTTGGTACCGTTTAAGTTAATTTCTCTTGTATTCAATTAGACTCGCAGATTTCTATTTGCTTGAGTAAGTATTGAATCGAGAAATTGAGATATAACTCTTTGATATACTTTTTATTAAGATTGAGTCTGACTGTCTAGTTGATTCTCTTAAAAGTATATTGGAGTTAGTCCATATAGATTGCTAAGCGAATTATTGGGTGAGGTTGTTGTACCCCCATTTTTTCAATTGGTATTAGAGCATGCAAACACGTTTAAAGACCTTTAAAGTCCCATTAGTTCGTTCGTTTGTAAGAAAGACTAGATTCCACTACATGTAACGTAACCCCTCTAGGTTGGAGTTAGGGGACCCATTCCCAGTAGCTTTGCTTTAGTGATCGAGTAATGTCATATAATAAGGTAACTTGTTTTGTCAGAATAGGTTATAATGACTGGGCCTCCTAAACCCGTTAGTTGTAGAAGCAAGTGAACCTCCTCTGGAAGTAGGTCTATTAGAAAGGATGTTAAACCCTCTGACTCAAGTTGAGATAAAGAATACAATTCCCTTTATTCGCGAAAGCATGAGTTCGGTAAACGAGTCCCTTTAGAAGAATAGATTCCAAGACATGTGAACCCTCTTTCGTAGCGTGAGGAGTCGTATTTGCTGACTCTATGGACGGCAGTAATATCTCTGACAAACGCGTCACCAGAAACAAAAACTTTGTCTCAACAGTATCTATCAAAGATAAAGATTCGTCAATCTCATATATATAAGAACACAGTGTTCTAACGAGACAGACAGACACTGACATGTGTTATTCCGAAGAGTCTATCTCCGATGATGAAAGGGGAACAACTGAAGAGAGTGAAATGATTCTAAATCTTGTTAGAATCCAAGATGATAGATTTAATCGGTTGAAAAACAATGTCAATATTCTTCTCGGTGTAGTGAGAGACTGTGATTCCGAAAACATTGAAGTTCAGTCTTCATGTATGTTACTTGAGGAAAGCCTCAAAAAGGATACCTTGGAAATTGAACATCGCTTGAATAAACTTTCGATTCAAGGATGTTCCAAAAAGTCCTCTAAACCACTTACTTCTATTTCAACTGAGAGAGTTCCAGTTCCAGAAGTAAAATTGGAATTCCCTTCTATTGGAAAAGATGTGCCTATAGCCTCTTCTAATCAAGGATGTTGCACATCACATGGAAGGAAGAAATCTCCAAATGATGATGTCAAGACGGTACTTTCTAATCACTCTCATGATCAGAAAGTATGTCTCTTTTGTGATTCAAAAGGACCTGTTAAGCAAAAGAGAAACTCTAGGTTGAATGACAATTCCATTGTACGACTTCAACACACCTTAGATTTAATTCTCAAAGGTGTAACTGACATTCGTATGTCTAAACCAATTGGTTTCAAACTCACCCTGTGTATTCTACCAGGAAAGTCAGTTCTATGAGTTCCTCAAATGCTCAGAAGCATAACAGACGTCTCAACAAAAATCGTCTAAAAGTTCAGAAATCTTCTTCTGACAAAAAGGGAGATAATGTTGCTTTTGATGTGAACAAAGTGTCAGGATGAGGGAGCAAAAATGATGATATGAGAAATAACCTAAAAGTGATAATTGAAAGTTATAAGGAAATCATCAATAGGCTGTCAACCGCCTCTAGTCAAAATTCTTCTGGTAAGAACTCAAACTATGTCTCGTATTTTGATGATAGTAAATTTTATGATAATTTTTCACATCAAAAGAGATTCTTTCCAAAATTTGAAAGGAAAAAAAGACTCAACCATGAACATCGTTCATTTAATGAGCTTAAAGCTCATTTTTGTGCTAATTAATCACAAGGGTTGAGAACTTACTCATAAAAATCATGTTGAGTAAGTTGTGTTAATAATCAGGTATACTTTTGTCAATAATTGTTTTTTGTTTAGTTGAGCTATTTTCTTATCGTCTATAGCTAAACTATTGTATGCAGACAACTCTGCTTAACTATTTGCTGTGACTGAAGTTGTTCTTCGTTTTGCTTTCTTTTCCTTGTTTTCGAAGAAGTTTTCTTTGCAACTATGTTGCCTGCTACTCTTGTGCTCTAAATTTTTTCTCTACAGAGATATAGAATTTATTGAGCAAAAATTTTGTGAAAATATTCACGTAGCAAAATTTATCAAAACAAAAAAAACAAACAGCCCTTTGTGTTTTTATGGGTAAAGTTGTGTTCGTACGGGTACCCATGTTACCGTCATGAATCAATTTTGGAAACCCTAAAAATTACCTTCCCTAAGAAACCTTTTAAATACCAAACCTTTGAGTCACATACACATACTCTAGGTTATTTTGTGTTATGTCAAGAATGTCTTCATCTTCACACTCTGGTGATTTTTCAAGAGGTTTTCTTGATAAAGGTATTGGTTTCGAGTCCAAAAGGAGGAAGAAAAGAACCCTAGTAGAAGATGATCATCCTAATACCTCATGTTACTATGCCTATACACATCAAGATGTTGAGAATGACGATATGGTTTCTGCTGAAGTGGTTCATGATTTTCTTAAATATTTTGAGGAAGCTAAAATGCAGCTCGTTGATACTTTGAAGAGTCTTGATGTGTTAAGAACTGAGTTGAAAAAGGTTACTTCTGACCTTGGTCTCATAAAGACACATGTTAAAGATCTTTTCAATGAGGATATCTTCTCTGAAGAAGCAGTAGATGCTGTCAATCACAAGCTCAAAGACCTCAAGGCTCGTGAAAATTCTGAAACGTCTATGTGATTTCAGTTCGTGTTCGGTTTAAGTGGTTTAGGAGTCTGTCTTTGTTCATTAGCTTGTTAATTTTATTTTGTCTAGGAAACTTTATGAAATTTTATTCTTGTGTTTTAAGAAGAATAATTAGAGTTTGGAATAGTCATTATTATGATTACACATAGCTATGTCCAACGTTTTTCATCTTCAATGTTTTTAGATTTATTTATTTAAATTCTAAAGTTTGTTTGGAAGATGATTTTTGCAGTATTAATCTTTATGGTTTTATGTATTGCAATTTGTTATGGGATATGTGTGTTTGCATCCGTGAACTATGATTTTCTCATACGTTGTCAAAAGTTAAGTCTTTCGTACGTCGATATGCAAATATTAATAAAAGAATGAATAAACTTTTGACAAAAACAAAAGTTAAGCCTTTTATGTCATTATGAAAATATTGATGGAAGAAATGATGAGCTTTTGTTTACAAAGATCAAGTCTATTATATGCCATTGTGCAAATAATGATGAAAGATATATGAATCTTTATTTATTCCGCAGTATTGATTTTCCCTGATCCATATTTTTATGTATATACTGTGCGGCTCCGTAAGTTTTCTTATGTTGAGTATTTTCCAATTAGATTAATCATGGGTTCTCTTGTGGTTAGTTTAGTTGAGTATTCCGGTTGAATTAATCATGGGTTCACTTGTGGTTAATTCAATTGAGTATTTTGGATACAAATTCATATTATTATATGATTTGTTGTTGTCCAAAGAAATCCTTCTTTTCTTGTAAAAGTAAGGTCGCTCTTGTTGTTCTTTCGGGAATGACATTATATGGGGGAGAGTTCTTAATTGAACTTGTGCTTACTTGCCATATCTTTGTGAGGAGTGCAGCCGTGGAATATTATAGAGGTTATCTTGTATCTTTATAAACTCCTTGATAAATGCATTTAGTTTCGACTATATGATTGCATCTAAAAAGTTGATATGTGCTTTCTTTTGGTCATGAAATGTCTCTATGGAAATTTCATTAGGATCCCACTAGTTTTCGTACCTTTGCCAATTTTATTGACAAATAAGGGGAGAATTAATGTGTAGTTCACACTACAAATACATATGGTTTTCGGATCATTATGTAAGGGGGAGTGGTTTCCATGTGAGATGGAGTATTGACTAAGGGGGAGTGATACATATCACCATAGTATTGTTGTCAAAGTTGTGATACAATTGAACTTTGATGCTGTGTAATGATACTATGACACTGTGTAACAATGATTGAGAGCTTTTGTTTTCTCATTGTTATGGATACGGATCTTCAACAATGGTGATGCTGATTTGGATATCTTTGGAATCATTGGAGTACTTGGAAGTAACGAAGATTTCGAGTAATGTTGAAGAACCAAGGAGATCATGCATGTGGAAGAGAAGCTGCAAAGTTTATTTATTTTGTATTCCATATGTATTAATAGTTTTGTCACTAAAATTGACAAAGGGGGAGATTGTTAGAGCATTGGTTGGTCGAACTCGCAAGCGTTACTATCTCAAGCTTGTTGTCAAGTTTAGTTGCCAAAATTATAAGTCTTGATTTCTAGTCTACTTATAGCTAAGTCTTAGACTAGGATAGAAAGTGTAGTTGAGCTCTAGACTCCACGGCATTCATCATACAAAGACGAAGAACTACTCAAGGAACTGGTGGAACTTCATCGAATAAAAGGTATGTGGAGACTTGAACTTATCTATCACTCAAAAAGTCAATCTATTCTATCTCCTATCTTGAGACAAAAGTCGTATTGCTATATAGACTTCAATTATACACATTTGCTATTTCGAGCCGAGTTTATCTTGCTTATCTATTTCTCGAAATATGTGTTGGTAAGCTTTCTCTTTGGCCAAGTTCATCTTTACAAGTGACGAAAGTCATGTTGATTATTTCAATATCTTGAAAATTGCTTTGATGAAAAAGAGTGTGTGAATAACCTCTATTTAACATCCTCTAAGAATGTTTCAATGATTGAAATAAAGAGTTTAGAACATGTAACCATCCTTGGATATAAGCATATAATGTGTTCGCGCATAAGTGTATAAGTCCAAAACCGGGAACCAAATGTATGCATACTTGTGTGTGTACTAAATGGTTGATGGAGATTGGGTAAGTATGCGTACCCGTACGCATACTGGCAGAAGTTCACATCCGTGAATTTCTGCTGAGTTTGGAAATCAAAACCAACTCAATCCGGTTACCTAAGTATGCGTACCCGTATGTATACTGGCGGAAAGTTCACGTCCGTGAATTTCTGCTGAGTTTGGAAACCAAAACAAACTCAAATATGGTTACTTAAGTACGCATACTTAAGTGTGTTACTTTCTAAAATTGGTTTATTCATGAACTTAAATATATATAATCTAAGGAATGCATATTTGCAAACCGTGGCTATAAAGTTCATGAATCGATTTTAGTGAATCAAAACACATTTTGCTTCGATTGTGTCTTGTATACTTCTATGAGATCTAAGTAATTGAACAACTCTCTAACTAGTTCTTTTGAGTCATTTGAACTAGTTATGGTGAAGATGAATAAGGCTGATATGAAATGGCAATCAAATTCACAAACGAGGAAGATACATCTATAATCCAATCATGGATGAATGTCTTTGTGGCCGAAAATGTTACGTAAAATAGTGTTTCGGGAGTGAACTTATGGGATTTGGTAGTTCAACATCTAACAGTTAGAAACGGAAATCCAAATCAGAGAACTGGTCGTGTCTTACAAAACCGGGTCACTTCGATTAAGAAACAAGTGAAACGATACTTGGAATCTGTAGTACCTTTATACCGAAACTTACCTAGCGGCTGGACTCTCGATGAATGTGTAAGTGTTTCAAAATTTGCATCAAATTATGTTAACAAACTATTTAAATGAAACACTAATAATTTATTGTTTGTTTATTGAAGGAAATTTCTGCGAAACATAGATACTCAGAGGCCACCAACAAAGAATTCGAATTCTACGAGTGTTATTTACTGCTCAAAGAAAGGATATCCGAGTTCAATCCGGATGAAATATGTCGTGACCTACATGAAGCTCGCGATGAAGATGATTAATTCCACTGCAGATGGAGTAAAGGTTTTGTGGGTAAACCTCTTGTAAACCCCCCCGAGACACCACTCGGACGGCAGGGACACCGGTAGGCTTGTTGCACGTGCTAAGTGCATCCGAGGTGCCTACGACAGTGACCTAATAAGAGTTGTCATTGGTGATTGTACTGGGTCAATGTACTATCTTGTATTGTAGTTTGAAACTAATGAAATAAGTTAAATCTTATTTGAGTCCACTAAATATAACACTCCACGTTCAACGTTGTGTCCAAAAAATTTGTTTGTTACTAACGAACAAGATTAATATGTTACAGAATGAGCTACGATTACAATTTTTTAATCGATACATGTACCACTATTGTCGCTCTCTAAATTTAATAAAAACACCTGTACGTTAGGGTTAAGCTCGGTCACATTGATCCGGGTAGTGAATCATTAATTCTATACTACTTTTTCAACGATTATGGGGATAGCACGAATTAGATAAAAACAGTGTAAATTGTGTAGTATGGTGTAACAGGGGTGTAGGAACAAAAAGGTCACACAAATATTTCTTTACAGCAAGGAGTGGGGACTCGCTTTAAAATTTTGAGCGATGACCCAGGCCTAGCTTTTTAAGCGAAGTTTACATCCTCGCTGAATTTTACAAAAACGAGGTCCGTCCCATCGCTTTTTCATTTTTTATGGCGATGTCCCCATCCTCGCCTATTTTGAAATCCCCGCTACGCTTACCTGCTTTCGAGCAGAGAGAAAGGGGACGAATTTGTTTAAAGCCTTTAGCCACTGCGAGATGTCGCTTTCATTACCATGTTTTCATCCACTACCCTCAGCCTTGCTCGAAAGCAGGTAACGTGGGAGGGGATTTCAATATGGGCGAGGATTGTATCCTCGCCGGAAAAAATGAAAAGCGAGGTTGAGATCTTCACTCCCTTATTTTCTTCAATTTTAAAATAAACAGAATCTTAAAGTGGACCCACTTTATATATTTAAAAATATTAAAATTTATAATAAAGATATTTGAAAATAGTAAAACTATTTAAAACGAAATATAATAAATTTTGGACGAGAAAACATTCCTCACCCATATTTAAATTACCTCCCTCACCACTACACTCAGGCCTCTCTCCAACGTGACATGGCGTCACTGTTCAACCACTAGCTTACCTCCTCCACTACACTCAGCCTTACAACCTAAGTTGAATCATCAACCCTACACCCTAAACTTTGCCATTAATCATGGATATTACTAGCTTCAAAGTTACTCAAGCTTGATTAAATTCCCTAATTAGCAAATATGTCTTCCACTTTAGCAGTAAACAACTTATATCTTCCACTTTGGCAGTAATAAATAACTTTAAAATAGAGTCATTTTTTGACCAACTCAACCTTTTACAATAAAAAAAGTCACAAAAAAACCAAGAGAAAATTCTAAATAAATATCACACCGACAAATAAATTTACTAAAAAGTAAGAATAAATATTACAATGGTTCTCACGAAAATAAAAGATTAACAAGCACAAAAAAGCCTTACTTATTTCACGTGAAAAGAAGATGAGGAAGAAAAACCAAACCCTACACCAACAGATAAGCTGCTAACCACACACCCAATACAACACTAACCCATCTCCCACCACTGGATCTAATACTGCCGTTATCATCAGCCTCTAGATCCGCTGGCTCACCATCTGGAGACATCGGCTCAGGAGCCAAATCCTCATCCTTATCACCTTTAGCTTTTTTAGGTGAATCGGCAGCTTTTCCCGGGGCAGGTGCTGGAGCAGGAGTCGGCGCTAAAGCTTTCTTGAACAATTCTTTCGGCAACAAAACCTTACTAATTGTGTAAATAGCTAATGGCATTTCATCAATCAATTTCCCTGTAATTTTCGCTGTAACAGTTTTGGTCTTCAATGTGACAGATTCACCGTCATTCTGAACAGTGAATTGATACGTTTTTCCACCGTCAGTAGCCAAAGTATTGACAATACCATTATTTTGTTTCAACATTTGCATCGAATTATAAGTAGGCAGAGCGTGATAGGATAACAAAGCAACTTTTCCATCATCGGTTAAATTATCGTATTTGGGTTGAAACGCTTTCATTGGATCATCCAGCGGGCAGAAAACAGTTAACCCACCATCAGCATTTTCTTGGAAAGTAGCATATGCTCCTGAAGAGACTAACAAATCTGCAAAAACTTTGCAACCTTGTTTCGACATTAACTCGGTTAGGTTAACCTGTGCGGGACCGGGTGTCGGTGCTTCAGCCTCAGGGGAAGACAAGATCTTGCTGATTTGAATAACTGAAATATTATATGGAATTTCTTTCACTGATTTTACATATTCCGAGCTTAGAGTTCCATCATTATCTTCGGCACCGAGACGGACTTTACCGCCTTTGTAATCAGTAATGTTGACGAAACCTGATGAACCAGTTGCAGATCCAGTAGCTTGAAACATTGTTGCTGCTAAAGCTGTGCCGTCGGTAATCTGATGGAGTTTTTTGGCACCAAAATAATCAAGAAGGATATGAAAAGAAAGGACATTTTTGAGAGCGAAAAGTGATAGATGTTTTGATAATAGTTCTGACATTCCTGCATTATCAACAGCACATACTGTGATTGTTTGACGACTGTTAATTTCTTGTGCTAAATGTGTTTCTGTTAGGTAGTGATTGAAAGTTGAGAAATCTGGGTGTTCAGCTAAGATTTTTGTGATGTTGTGAGCTGATACAGATGATACTAGAAGTGTCAAAGTGATGAGAATTGAAGCCCCGGTCAAAATCCGGGACATCTCCATTGTTGCTGTGGAGATTGAAAGAGTTTGAGAGAGAAAATGTGAAACAGAAAGAGAGGGATGGGAAAGGAGGAGAAGAGTGAAGTCCAGAAGTAGTCTCTAGTGAAGTAAGTGGAGTGGAGATGGGTGTGGGGGGTTTTATAAATACGCTTCATGTTTTCAGTAATTACGGGTAAAGCCACTGGTGTTTTGTCTACTCTGTGGTGGGGATGTGTGAGATATTGCATAAATGATTATTTTTCTTCTGAAACTTTTGAAATACATGATTTGCCCCTGTTGTATTTTGACCTTTTGTATTTGATGATTAGACGAAAATAACCTTTTACTAAAATGTTTTAGTTGTTCTAGATAACCAGATTACGATTACTGTTGCCTTAATGGGAGAGTCGGGATTTCCATTTATTACTTAGTCATTTAAGGAAGAAACTTCAGTTGACTTTCATTAATTCGTGGATAAATGTCTGGGACTTAAATGGGACTTCGATATATCCTGGTTAAGCTGGAACTCATCTCATTTTTCGTTTTGGTATGCATAACTAAACATTTTGGCAAGTCAATAGGTTCAGCTTGAGTAGCACATCGAGTACGGTATGAAAAAGAGTGATCGATTGTTATTTCACCAACTGACATAGCTACATCGAGTTGATTAATGCGATATGAGAAGGTAATTTTAGGAGTATGGTTTATGACTGGGTGGTTCCATCCAACTGTTTGGAGATGCCTAAATTCTAGAGTCTAGAGATAAGAAGAAGCAGCTTAAGATTTGCCGGTTGTTATAAAGACACTGTGGCTCTCCCCATTAGATGCCCTTAATGGCGTCCTTTAGAGTGAACCAGGAGCTAAGCAACGGCAGGACATGTTAGTAATTAAAGCAGCCAGGAAGCCTTAAACAAGCGGCTAGGAAATTAAGATATTGTTGTAGTACAATTTTTCGAGAGACTGAAACCAGCAGAAATGACGAGGTCACGTGGGGTTAGGCATCTATTGATCGGAAATCAAGGAGATTGATTTGATAGAAAACAACGAAGAATCAGATTAGAAATAGTCATTAATTTATATGTTACCCATAATTTTACTATTTACCCCATTTTATCCGGTGTACTAGAAATGTAAGCTCAGCATTGTATCCAAAGGGATCACAACGTTGATCAACAGTACAATCAAAAATTGACCGGTCGAAACCAATCAAAAATTGACCGGTGTACTAGACTCATTCTCTCTCCCCTCTCTCAAAAATAAGAGAAAACCGGAAGAACTAAAATCGCCATCGGCTCAGATTTATTCTTTAGGGAGTGGATTTGAGCCGGTTTCTACCCAAAATCTCTTTATTTTATTATATATTTCGAGATCTTTCTTCTATGTTTTTTTTTCGTGTATGATTTAGTCTCTTCCCTGATTTTTTGTTCTAAGGTTTGATATTTCATCTCTTTTAATTTCAGTAATAGTTAGAGTAATTACCTGCTTAGTCCTTGATTTTAGAAATTGGGTTTTGGGTTCGATCTACTTCTTCCTATTTGGAATCTATGAACTCAGAAAAATCTAGGTTTTTTAGTTGTGTTTTAGATTTATATTTTACTGTTAAGTTCTCTTCTTTTAATTATATGGTTTCATTTTTGGAGTTTGTTATAAGAAAATTTTGTTTCAAAACCTTGATGTTTGGTATACCTCTGCTTCATCAAATCATGATGTGGTTCAACTTCACCGGAGGTGTTGTTCTCAAAATAACACTAGTTTCAGCAAGAACTACATCAATTTCTTCAATAACAGAGAGAGCAAGACCAACATCAGCAGCAGCAGCAACAAAAACAAAAGCAACATCAAGAACAACAACACTATTCACAAAGACTCAGACTCTTCTTCAGACCGATATAGACTGGTTCAGACCGATTCACTTAGACCGATTCAGACCGATCTTGTTACTTTATGCTACTCTTTAGCTTTAGATTGTTACTTTAGTCAATTTACTATAGAATTACTTGAGAAATGGATGAATCATTTGCTGATTCTAACTTCTCTGCCTTGTGCAGTGTTGTTAAATTGTTTGGAGTTGTCTTCTACAACCCAAACATGGCCATTTAACTTACTTGTGAAAAACCTTGATAAATGGTTGGATCATCTGTTGATCCTAACATCTCTGCCCTGTGCAGTAATGTTAATTTGTTTGGTATTGGTATTAACAATCCAAATGTGGCCATTTCACCCAATATTGTTTATGTGGATTTGGTAATGGATGGTTTTGATGGTTGTAATGGTGGAATTACTCGGTATGTGGAAAGTTTTGAGCTTTAGACGGTGATAACTTAATCTTTGAATACGCTGTATTTTAAAACACTATAATAGTTGTAATCTTAATAGTCAGTCCTGTAAAAACTCTTGAAACCATTTTAATGAAAGAGGTTACCCTCTCTTTTCCTATAAAAAATAAAAGAAACCAACAAGACAGGACAAGACTGGTTGAAACCTCTTCAGTAAACAATGAGAAGATGGAACGGAAAAAACATGGGGTATTCTCGTGTTTTCAAAGTGAATAGGAGGGTTAATTGGGTGAGCAGTTATGGAGGGTGGAGGTTATGGTCTTGTGGGACCAGGACACAGCGCTGTGCGACTACGTACTCAAATGTGCCAGGCTGGTGATAAGTATAATCATATTAGCTGTTGACACGTGGAACATGATGTTTTATTGTGGAGCAGAGATGCTTCGCCGACAATTGGTCCATCTTTTCGCGGTTTCATTGCAATCGTGTGGGCACAGTTTTAGAATGCGACATGCAGTACTTCAAAGCACACAAGGTAAATGAAAACTAGATCAAAATGTTAACATGGTTCAAGCTTCAAACATATAAATGCTGTTATGCATGGACTGTATTCCATGCAATCCAGCCATGCTGGGAAAATAGATCAAAATGTTCGTAGTTCGAACCAATATAGTTAATGTCGGATTTCGATGAATATCGGTCAGGGCTGAAATACGATATTTTGGTGAAATATCGGCGACGAATATCGGTGAAATGTTGATAATATCGGCATCTCGGATAACTCCAAAACTGAAATTATCGGTAATATCTCGGTCATCTCAGCGGAGATTGACGATATTGGTTGGAACTTGGAATTCCTCTGATTTCAATGGGCTGCGACCGTGGAATTGGGAAAGAGCAACTGGGGTGGGTGACACAAGCCAAGATAATAAACAATTAGAATATATATTTCAAAAGTTTTAACCCCATTCGCACCTACCCGATATTCCACCATCTCGCTACCAAAAAGTGGAAATATTCCACCGACGGCCGACACTAATTTAATTTTAGATAATTGATTGATACTTTACATTTGCCGGTGTCTGATTGTTGGATAACTGAAAACACACTATTAGACGAAGTTACTGGTTAAAGGTGAAGGAAATAAAGGCTAATAAAGATCGGAGAGGTTAAACTTAAGATTTTAAGCAAGTTCAAAATCCTATTTTTATGGTTATATACAAGTTTTTGATGATTTAGCCAATTTAATGAGGAAAATGAGATGACTAGTGTCAATTACTGAAGTAAAAACTCGAAAGCGATTTTCTTTGTTTAGCTTTGGATGGAAAATAATTGTTAGAAAGTTGTGCGTTTTGGGGTCAAGGGTGTTAAGTCTTGGATGCTAGTGCTGTTTTTTCATACCCTGTGAGAATGATTAGGTCTATACACCAACTAGTATTATTCATTTTCGTATTCATTTATACTTTTTCGTACCTTGTTCAAGACTTAACGATGATAAAATGACACAATAAAATGACAATGAAAATGATAGGGATTTTAGCTTATTAGCTGTATGTATTTACTCGTAAGTTAACAGTACTGATAAGTTAAATAAAATACTAATAAAAGTGCAATCAAATAAAATGTCATCCCCACTCTTTGTTTATCCTCGACAAGTTACCCTGTCTCACGTCCCTCGACGGAAGAAAAAACTCTCGCCGGAAACACCACCTATTCAGATTTGATCTGTTTTGGGCCGAATCTGAGCGGGATTTTCATCTCTTCTTATTACTTTTCACTAGATCTTTGTTATAGTAAGTTTATTTATGTTTATTTCTTATCATTTGTTAAGTTTTGTGCACCTTTATGGTGATTTTATCTCCTCTACTAGAGAGGTTTATCTCGGCGTTAATGGTCGTTTTTGGGTACTACGGGTTTTAAAATCACTTGAGATGCATTCCAACGACGAGATCTTCATCATTTTTGTCTCCGGCAACGGAATCTTAACCGGAATCTTCATCCTTGGATTATCCGGCGACAGAATCTTCAACAATAATATTCTTGACGACGGAATTTTCATCATAAGTTTTAAGAGATTTGAGCAAATCACTCCAACTTTAGGAGCATTTCTTTATGAAGAAGAAAAACAAACAAAATGGTTGTATTCTCTAATTTTTCATTTTAAATCCAATGTAACCTTGAATTTCCATTAATGAAAGGTTCATTTGTTATCAAAAAAAAAAAAAAAAAAGTGGAAACGCAAGTAACATGACAAAAGAGAAAGACATTCAAAGAAGGAGAAGAAGAATTAAAGGTTTCTTCCAAGAGAATTAAGGAACAACATCGCATTACAACTCATGTTCACTGGATAGATAAATAATAGTTAAGATTACGCGAACAATAACAGTACAAATGTTGGCAATTAAGAAAGGTATAAGAATGATTAACTCATCAGTCATCACCATTAGTCCATTATAATTCCCATGGCTGCAATTCCATTTCCTTGGTTATATAATAATCAACAAAAAATGATTAGGTATAAGTAGACCCACTCTACTAGATAAATGATCCAATATTGTAAATGATCAGATATCCATGTAGAACATCCCCAATCTAGCTGTACTGTCGGTGTGGTTTGAGGAAAAAAGAAGATTCTGATATTAGAGAGAAGAATGTCATTTAAAATACTACTAAAAGATCGCTATTTTTGATTGAAGTTGATCCATAAGGCCACAATGCATGAGCATATGTTCCAGGAAATAAATACTTTATATTTTATGTTTCTTTAAAGATTACTTGTACTTTGTCCTCGCCTTGCGCGGCGCTTTCACTTGTTGAGTTGCTTGTGCTCCCACATTTTCCCATGGCATGTTGGGATAACACTTTTGAGAGTGAAAAGCATTACGACTTCATATAACTTAGTAGGGATGAGCATTGGTTTGAATACAATGACCAATCAAGAAAAAAGAAAAAGAAAATACTTGAATTTGCATCTCAATTATAAGCCCTAATTGTCCGATGGGAGAAAATGACAAGAAGATAATTTTGTTTTTGTTAAACTTTTAAGATTATACCCACACCCAATCCAAAATTTGTTGGATTTTAAAAATAGCATCAGCATCCAATTAGTGGACGGTTTGGGCACCCATCCATAAAAACGCGGTTGGTCTGGATCAAATCCACGGAATTCGGGCCAAATGCTCACCCCTGTAACTTAGATATTTTCACGTGAACAACGACAATCAGGTCAAGCCCATGGGGTTTGAGTTCGGTTAACATCCACATTTTTTTTTCACTTGTTCAAGCTACCATATGTCATGCACTGGAGTGGGCAAATGGAAGGCACACCGTCCACGATTATTCTATGTCACTCACCCGGTTTAAAGTTACTAGAACCCGAACTCGTACGTAGAAATGGTATATAGCTGAATAACAAACTCACAATATCACTAGGCCAAAACAATATATAACCAACCAATTGGACCCTTCGACCAGTAGGAATAATAAAAATAAGCGTTTTTGCTGTAATAGCTAAATATCGGCAGATGGAGGTGGCGTCATCTCAAGCTAGGATGTACCCAAAGATTGATTGGAGAAAAGCATGGAATCAACTCCTCGGCCTCGACACAGTGAAAGAGAAATCTACCACACCCACGAGAGAAGCGAACACGTGTGAAGCATGTGTCGGATCCAACGGAGTAGCGTGTATCGGGAGATAAGGCATTAAATGCCACTGACAGAGCACGCGTGGGGAGCAGGAGAGTCAAGTCATGGTGGTCCCGAAGTCCGAAGGATGACAAGATCGGATCGGGTAATGAATTCACATCGGATGAAACACTTATATCAGGCGATGACATATCGGAAGGTATACTCTTCGGGTGAATATGGAGTCGGACATCAAGTGGCGGGAGAAGACATCGGAAATCACCCGATAGGATCATCAAAGTTGATAAAATAATACCAACACTGTAATCTTGTTGTATGTGCATCTCAGCCTATAAGTACACACCCTTTTGTTGAGAGAAAGGCATGTTATGGTGAGTGTATGAGTAAGGAGAGAGACTAAGTATTGTTGAGAGCTATCATCTTTGTAATTTGGAAGAAATAATAACATTCATCCTTTCACCCCCATGGACGTAGGTAATCATACCGAACCACGTATATCTTATGTTCTTGTGTGTCTCTTTACTTATTTATCTTGCAATTACTTCATCTTGAATGTTAGATGTAGGATGTATTACTTTCTACAACTACAATTGCAACATAGAATAAGGTGACTAATTTAGCTCGTACTAGTTTGATTCTCAGAAATTGCTTTGGCCTTTGCAAGGAAATCAGAGTCAACTGAATCATAATCCAAACAAGTGAGGAGGGGATAGTCATCGCAATAATTAATAGTGTACAATGGAAAGCAAAACTGGGAGAACTAGCAATCTAGATAGAGCCTAGCTATAGTTGTCTCACCAATATAGTAAGCAAGAACACACTCCACATGGAATTAATGAGGAGCAGTTCTTTTTGTTGTCAATTATGCATCTTAAAATTTGAACCAAGAGAGAAAATCAGGCAGGCATTAAATGGTTTCGGATATGTTGTTCCTTTCTTGCTTCATATCTCTTGCCAAAAGAAGGCTTTACTCATCTGATTTTATTTTTCTTCACAAATTCGATTATATAATTATTAGAACATTGCTCGGTTGAATCCATAGGCGTTGCCATGTCAAGCCTGGAATTATTAAATTTTGGTGCCAAAATTATGCACTTGAATTCACTACTAAGTGATATTCTACATTAGGTTGGACTATGTATGTGGAGGTGTAGGACAAAATACTTCACGAAAAAAGCTGTCAATAAATCAATTTGAGGATTCAAAGGTTGACTTACCTACTACCCTCTAGAAAATCAAAATGTTAGAAGAAGAAATCATGAAATCTCACTCAACATTGGAAACAAATGATGAACATGTTGATTGATATAATTTTAGATAGTGGTAAATAAAATTCGAACTCTAAGACTTGTAAAGATTAAATTTAAATTTAATGAAAATAATAAATATAATATAAACAAAAGTGAGAGTTACTGGGACTAGGATTCCACCGAATTCATATCATAAGGATTAATTATTTATTCTTCGGCAAATATCGCTCAAAAAATACAATAACATCAACTCTTATTTTTGCCAAGGTAGATTTTCAAAATATTATTTATAAATCGTAAGTATGGGACATCAAAACGTTTAAGCAAGCATGACCCATCAAATAAAATAATAACTAATTAATTCAAATCATAAATCAATTTATAATAAGTGCAAAAGTCATAAAAATAAATTTATCTATGTATGAAATTCGGATTCCTCCGTCATCCCAGTGTTGGTTTAGCTCCACATGGTGAAAACACGCTCAAAATATTTATTCATCGCTCAATGGTGTTTAAAAGAAGTGGAAAACTAATAAAGCAATGAATTTGCAACGGAAATACGCGTTGCAGACTTTCTGTTACAAAGCAGGTGTCTCAAATTTGAAAAAATTGTTGCAGATTTAAAACTAACTGTTACAATGGAACTATCGCAGACACTATTCTAAAACGATAGTTCCAGTCTGTCTGTTCTTCGTTTTCATGAGAATGACACTTCTGCCGTGTTGCTGTAACTCTTCTTCTTCCCGCTACTGCAGAATCACTCTGCAGTGATCTGCCAGCTCTTATAACTTCCCCCAACTCTCGATAATCCCTCACTGACTTCCCAACACTTCATTTATATACGCCAAGACCAAATATATCTCCAGTGAATGCGAATATCTTTTCTTTATTGCTCTCGGGTTTTCACAGGAAATAATTTCCTTTTTTTATTGTTTCACGCGTCTACAGCTGCTGAATATTCCTTGTTTAACTCCAACACGATTCTGCATCGACCAAACTCTATCCAAACACGTGCAGCACACGTCTAAACTCGCTGTAATCCCGTGATTATCCCCTCCATACACGAACTCCCCTGTTTTGTTCGAGTTCATGTTGCGGCTCAATTTCTTCGATTCTGATGGACTTACATATCATGTTTAGCTGCAACAGGCCCAATCCAATCGACTATAGTGTTTTAATCTCCCTAGAAGTCGTCCAAAACCAAAACAGCAATATCGGGTTTTCAAAACACACGTAACTCCCTGATTTATTCAATCTGACTCTCCATCCAATTATAATCCAAACCATTGATCATACCATGCCTGCTAAACTAAATCAAGTCGTCCCATGCAATTACAGTCATTGAGTCTGCTTAAATCTCCTCCAAAACACGAACCCTAATCTCTGCCAGTGATGAACACAATTTCCCGCCAAGACTGTTAATTCAAACGAAGAGGATGAAGGTGCCCCTTAACCAGCTGCTTGGGTGCGATTATCAGGTGGATGCCCATTAGTAATTGAGGTGCCCCTTAACCAACAGTGAGAGTCCGAATAACACGTGTCCTCCGGGTGCAAATAACATTTTTTCGAGCCAATTCTCCACAAGAGCTTATTCTTCCAAAAACATCTAAAACAAGTTTATTAGAGAGATAATGAGTCCTAGCTATTGTAATTATGGGTGAAAAAGCATCGCACTTTCGTGTTTATCATTGATTCCCGAAACTTGGGACCTAAAGTGGTCAGTAAGTCGGATATTAAAAATGAAGAATACAGAAAGTGACCAACCAACAACGATAATATTTTTCGATACCCTAAAAACTCCAAATGTTGTTTTTATTGTGGTAAGAAAGGTTATTCACAGAGATGGTGCAAAATCGGATAAAAAAAATAAAATACTCTTCGTGCTCCAAGATGTATTAGATATAGTGTAACTATCAGATCTTCCCAGATCACGGTGAACTTAATCGTCCAACTTTCATACAGAAGAACCAGGATTACGCTAGGAAACCCTCTGCTCACAAACACTCCATAAGGTTATTTATAATTATTAAGATGAATAAGCTTATGGAAGCTGATACATAAAATGATTTTCGAAGGAATCATGCATCAAATCATTCAAATGTCCGTAAATAGAATTGTTGGAAAACATTCATGGTCGTTGACACTTCTTCATCACAATGATAAACCCATCTCAATAAAAGTACATCCAGAGATCCTTCACAAAGAGACCTTGCAAATGAGAAACATGGAGAACATAATTATAAATTATAAACGAAAACAGAATGGTACCAAGTACACCACCTGAAAACACTGGGATACCAAAATACACCACCAACTTTTTCGTAGGCAATCTGTATGGACAAACTCAATACAACTCCGAGATTAGAAACTCAATCAAGGAAAGTGTCTAGAGTTATCTCTCTTTTTGGTTGTTAGAACGTTTACAGAGCTGAATCCGTGAACCTAACTACACATAGAGTTCTTGGACGGTACCAAAGACCAATATCCAGGGATCAATCAAGTCTTATCCAACTAACAAGGTTGGACCTAGCTACTGTGATTGATCAACACACAACCCATGATATTTCAATTATAAAGATAAACAATATAATGCGGAAAAAGAAATAACACAGACACAAAAAATTTTATTAACGAGGAAACCGCAAATACAGAAAAACCCCGGGACCTAGTCCAGATTGAACACCAAACTATATTAAGCCGCTACAGACACTAGCCTACTACCAATTAACTTCGGTCTGGAATATAGTTGATCCCGAACTCAGTCTCCCACTGATTCAGGTACAGTCGCGCTCCTTACGCCTCTTGAATCCCAGCAGGACTCCACGTAATTGATTCCCTTAGACGGTCTCACACCAACTAAGAGTTGCTTCAACTTAATTGAAGAATTTAAACCAAATCTGCCTCCCACAGATTAAGCCTATAATTGATTTCTTGATTTACGATCTAAACAGATGATCAGATCAAACGAAAGATCTAGGTGATGGAAATTGATAGCAACTTAGACAAAAGTCTGGCTATCCTCAAAATCCAGATTTTTGCAACCCGAAGTGCATCCTAGATTATTATCCACCTCACAAGTTCAAAACTTATGGAATCAACAAAGTATGAGATGAAGAGACTTTGTTGATTACTATCTATCTTGATTGATGGAACAAGGCTCAACAAACAATCAAGATCAGGATACTCGAGTTATCAAGATAAAAGATAACTGGACATGGCTTCACGAATGCCAATGAATTCTTTGTAGTCGCTAAACCCTAAAAGGGTTTCTGGAGAGGACGACTCTAAATAAAACTAGGACACACCAAAAAGTAGCGCCAGGATTCAAAAATCCCAGTTGCCAAGAGTTCACCTTATATAGACTTCAAAGACTAGGTTGCTTTAGGTTTAAGCTAAGATAGCTTCGGAACCAATCAATTAATATTCACCGTTAGAGGAAAGCTTTGAATCTTAATCATGTTCACTAAGATACTAAAATTGAGTCACAATCATGTGATCAAATGAGTCTAGTGTTAATTACAAAATTGATCAAATGCAAATTACTTCGTAGAAATAATTTAATTACACTTGAATCATAATCAACATAGTTGGTAAATGTACAAAGTACAATTACTTGGATTGTTTGTGAATCGGCAGAGTCATAGTACGCGAACCGGTTTTTCAAACTTATATGAAATGACCGAGTTCCGGAGTTGATAGAACTTTTGCATCTCACGTACCGGTTTGCAAGCTTTGAATCAACTAAAAGTTCCGGAGTCGACAGAACTTTTCAAGTTCACGTACCGGTTTGCAAACTTAAGACTTTTAATACCGGTTTCGGAGTTCACATAACTTTTTCAATTCACGTACCGGTTGGGGTACTTAACTGGTTCTAGAACATAGAACTGTTTTGGCTCGCATACCAGTTTGATTATTTTAACCCGGTTCCCTTACCAAAGTTCCGAAATAGTTTGTATAAAAATACATACATATCCAGATCACGAAACAAACAAATTTTCCCATGATGTACATACGAATATGCAAATCACACAAATATGAAAGTCGATATATAGATACTCCGCTACGTGTACGAATACATGTAATACAACTTTAGAATACAACAATGTTCTCAGTTTGTAGGACTGATAATACTGTCTTGTATTCCGAATATAGTAGTTCTATATTTCTCTAAATCAATTCGAAACATTCCTGAATAATATCAATGACATATATCACTGTTCCGGGCTATTTTCAAATGATAAACTTGAATCATGATTTGGTTTCGAACAATAAATTATTCTCCAATGAATTTGATCAAGTATGAACAAATGTTCATTAAGCTTAGTCATTATATTTCGAGAAATTCGTAAACTAAATGAATAGTTCTCGGCTCGAAATTCTTGTCTATGCAAGCTAGTCTAATTAGTTATGCGACAATCGTCTCAAGGATATGACGGTGAATATAACTTGAGAAATAGGTGGTTAAGTCTTCACTTACCTTTTGTTGATGAAGTTCTCCAAAAGCTTCAGTTGATCTTCGCCTTCAAACAGTAGAACGCAAATGATGACTGGCCCATTTCTCAACTACCTCCATCCTAGACCGAGACTTAACTAATTGTAGACTAGAAATCAAGATATAGTTTTGACAACTAAATTTGACAACAAGCTTGATATAGCAACACTTGTGAGTTCGACCGAGAAATGCTCTAACTCCACCAACTTTTGCGTTTCGAAACCTATAAATGATTCATTTGTGAACTTTAATTTATGATAAAAGCAGACAAGGAATATCTTTGGATTTTTTTTTTTTTTTAAAGATTATTGAACCACAAGGATGATTAACGTACAACTTGCTTGTACTACTTTCAATTATAAAAATAAAATCAATATAGTGCGGACAGAAAAAACAAGACACCATAAATTTTGTTAATAAGAAACTACAAAGTATAAAAACCCTAGGAAATCGTCTAGTTTGAACACAAAATTTATTAAGCCACTACAAATACTAGCCTATTATAATGACTTCGGTCGGGAATGTAGTTGACATAAAATAATTCCCCAAGCTACTCTGTTATAGTTGTGCCTATACGTACGTCTCTTGATTCTAACAGAAACCTGTATACTTGGTTCCCTTAGCTGATGTCCTTTATAAGCCTAAGAGTTTCTCCGTAGTCGTTCGTGAATATATACTAGCGGTACCCTTTCTCAAATAAGACGCCTATTTGATTTTTTTTTTGATGATAAATTGATGCGACAAAAATCTTGAAAATGAGAGGATACCAAGTATACTACCAACTTATTCGTTCGGCAGCATGTATGGACAAAACCTGATACAACTGCAAGTCAAACAACTTAATGATTCTTGGCAATATGTATATAAGGTTTATATCTCTATATATTCTCAATCATAAAGTATAGGCAATGGAGTCCGTGAACCTGATTGTTAAGAAGAGTACTTGGACGATCCCAAAAATCAATATCTAAGATCAATCTAGTCGTATCCAAATATCCATATCTAAATTTTTCCAAATATAAAAATTGTTATCTATCTTTCAAGATATGAATTTTACAAGAAATAAGTCTCTTAATCAATCTTAATTATATGGACTTATCCACTAGAATTGAATATGTACTAATTGTGTAAATCTAATTATAAAGATAAAAAATGTAATGCGGAAAAGGAAAAACACAAGATACCAGAAGTTTTCTTAACGAGTAAACCGAAATAGCAGAAAAACCTTGGGACCTTGTCCAGATTTGAACACCAAACTGTATTAAGCCGCTACATACAGTAGCCTACTATCAGACTTCGGACTGCAATGTAGTTGAGAATAATCCACCCTCCAAGTAATTCAGTTACAATCGTGCTTCGTACGTCTCTTGAATATCACAAGTTTCTAAGCAATTGATTCCCTTAGCTGACGTCCTTTACAGCCTAAGAGTTGCTTCAACCTAAGTGAATACTTTTTATACCAATCTTTCTCTAACAGATATGCTTATTTGATTTCCCTTTAGATCAAATCTCAAGAACAATTGTGAACTAATCAATTCAGAATAGTTTTCAGATATCTATCTTGAGGAATCAAAAAGTCTGAGACGAAGAGAACATTTCTATATATCTTGTCTGAAAGAAATTACGAGAACCTCGATAACTGAAAACCACGATTAAGATGTACTAACTATCAATGTAAAAACAGTCTTCATGAATCCGCAAGTGAAGTCTTTAAGTCGTGGACCTAATTAAGTTTCTCATTGGAAACCTAGGTCAATAGAGGACGACTCTAGCAATCATCTAGGACACAAAGTGTCAGGGACTGTATTTCCCAGTTTAATAAGTTTCTCTATTTACAGATGTTTAAGACTAAGGGTTGCTTAAAATTAAAGCTAACATATGTTTAGATGAAACTCTAATTAGGGTTTCAAGTAAGCATATGAGAAGTTTGTCTTGAAATCACATAGAAGAATTTACATAGTGGTCCGGGTACATAAACCGTGTATAATGATAGTTCTTTAGAAAATACGCCTTTGAATTAATAAAGCAATATTGTGTTTATTTAAACACTTAAGAATTTAATCTTAATGCACATACAAAAAGTGTTTTGTTGATAATAGATGTCTTAGAGGTGTTTATGAGAGTCATAGCAATGCTAAACATATTTAAAGAATAAGTCTTTGAGCATCTGTTAAAAATCCATTGGGACTGTTGGTGAAACGGTTCGTGAACCATTGAGACGGTTCATGAGGCCGGAAGCTACGGTTTGTGAACCAGGTTTGCCAATTACTGTTAAAGACTCGTGAACTCAGCGTGTTACGGTTTCTGAACTAGGTTAGCCAACCGTTGGGCCTTTTACCAATTTTAGATCACTATGGTTCTTGAACCGGGTTGGTGAATGATAGACGCATTTATGTGTCTATTTTCATCTCTTTTGTGTATATTG
>JAJJMB010016199.1:986820-1033387 GCA_023531105.1 Papaver atlanticum
CCTTCACAAGTTCGAGCAACGAATCTTTTTACCACTACAACTACAAAACACATCAGTGAACTGTTCCATTCTGAACTTAAGGTTTTGCGAATTGGTCTGTAATATCCTACCTTTTTAAGAATTTAATTACGACTTAAATATGTAGAAAAGAATTAGATTATGAGAAATTATGGGCTATTCATTCTAGTTATTATTAGTTGCCCCTTAACAAGTATACATGGTTACCTAGTATTTTCCAAGGTTTATAAGATAAGAGATCTCTCTCCTTGAAAGTATCAGTTGAAAGAAGCAAAAAAAATGAGAAGGGGCAGAGCCGTAGAAGTGGAGATCTAGCAATACCTAAAATATTTGGGTGCATAGGAAAGAAATTAATTGTAAGTATCAGTGGATTTTTCTTGTCGTTTATTTTTTCATTTTGTTATACAAGGGTTAAGTTTTGATTAGTGATTACAATTTTACTACGCTTTAGGAATTGATTTGGTATAACATTTTCTTCTTCAGAAAATGGGATAATGGATGCGCGAAACCAAAGCTAAGGCAAGTTTTCTTTAGACTCTTCATTAAATCGGATTTAGGAATAACTTTTAACTTGAAATTAAATGAAAACCTAAAGATTCGACATGAAATTAGAACTCATGACATCGCCATCTGGAAGCAAATTTAACACAATCTAGTTTAAGTCAAGTATGAAGTTGATTTGTATTTTACATTGCCGGCCTAATTTGTTGATCGACTTGGTTCTTGGTGATTGTTTATAGACTGTCAATATCGATGCCCAATGCCTTGATTATGCTTTCTATCTTACTGTCTTGATTTTACTTCAATCCACTCAGACTCATATATTGAGGCCTTAATGGGATTGATATATCAAGTTATAGTATTACTATTCAAACAAGAAAAGGTTACGAGAATAAATACTGATTGTAATAGTTAATTAAATTAGATTAGGGATTATAGATTCACTTTTATAGATGACCGGTGGGTATTTTGGTGGTTATACGTCTGTTTCATTCGAGTTGGGAACATGAAATTTCCTTGTGAAATGTGAGTTCTCATGTTGGCAGTGTTAATGATGGGAAATCATGGCTGCGTATATCATTCTTAGCTCGCACTACGAGTTGGTTAAGAGTAGATGCGTCTCACCACAGGATTGAGTAGGCCTTCCTTGTTATAGTGTTATATCGCATATGAGAAGAATATTAAAGAACCAGGATCTGTCTAATATTTGATAACTCTTTTGAGACATACATGGGATATGTTTGGTCCATTTCTTGCTCGGTTGAAATGTCAGGATATGTTCCCCAATCTCTAGCTAAGAAAGATGTATAAAGATAAGATGCGTCATGTACGATTTCGTGTTGTGTAAGGTCGATGAGTCTATTTGATGCTTTTCATTTGTTTTCTGAATGATGTGCTAATGTATCTGTATGATCTTTATTGTTGGATATTCTTGTATTTGGTGTCGTTAAAATGGTGCATTTCCTTTTCAGCTGGCACAGCTGAAATATGTCTGTTGGGCATACTTTAGTCCTTGTTTTTATGCATTTCTGTGTGTACGTCATCTGTGTATAGTCTTAGAGTAGCTAGTTTAGCTGGACTGTTAATTGCTAAAACTCTTTCTCGCAAGTAACTTTATTAATCATTGTGGTGTTTGTATTTACCGTGTTAGTCTAAACTTGACCACTTATCCTTGCTTATTAAGTTTTATTCGTAACATTCGTTTTAACGTGGAGGCTTTGGAGAACTTGCTCGGAGTTTAACTCCCGTTGCTTATTTTACAGGTTTTAGAGAATGAAAGTTAAGGTTTGGATATTAAGAAGATATCTAGCTGAGGATGAGCATATAGATATATCCAGAGAAAGCCACCCGAATGAGAAAATAAACAACCACTTTCTCGATCACTAATTCTTGTAAGAAAATTATCAACAAGAGTTGAACTCCAAGCAAGTTCTCAATAGACAACTCCGCATTAAGACAAGAGATAGAAATACAACTTACTTACAAACATAGAGTTAAAATATTGTGGGTAGACTACTGACTAGATTAATATAAGCCCTGTGAAGCCTTAAACAAATCTACTCTATGAGTAAAACTAACCAAAAAACTTATATCCTATAACATTTATTAATCAACTTAATGGAGAAAACAAACAAAAATAAAACAATTGTATCAACAAAAGAAAGATGAGATCTAATTACAAATTTCTCTTTCATAACCATTCACTTTCACAGACAAAATCTACCATACACTAGAACGCATCCTATAAACTGTAACAAGGCAACGTCACAGGAAACTTAACCCGACGTGTATCAATTTTGTGGACTAACTATTCACCCATTCAGACACTCATGTATAAATTAGATCACTCTATGCCAAAGTATAGAGCAACATCGTAGGGAGCAAATCTCTTGCACCTCATACATTTTAGATCATAAGTCCACTCGTTATATTTTGTTGGAACAAGAAGCGTACACAACGCCATTAAGCCAAATTCAATTATTTTGTTGGAGTACTCTGTTCTGTGAATTTAGGATTTGTACTCAGATTACTGCAAATTTTGTTGCCAAGCTCATTTGTGTACTGCTGGAATGGCTTAGTCAGTTTGCGATTGTTGACGAGTCTGCACCACTGTCATATCTCAAGAATCCTTCTACATCCGTTTTTCTTACACTGCCCACATGTGTCATGAAGCTGTATACTGCAGTATTTGAGCGGCTTAAGGTCAATTTTGGGCTTACAACCAAGTGTCTTCATCCTGGTCAGTTTGTGACACAAGAACAATTTGCAGATTTGGTTGGGAGTGTACAGTGGAGATTGAGTGGTTGTGCTAAGGATTATATTCTCCGGATTACTCATACTTCCTCTAATGCTCAAAAAGTCTCAGTTGGTGAGCTGTTGAAGGTTAGTATGGGAGTAAATGCACATTCACAGTTACACATTCTTCCGATGATGGTTAAAGGTCGATTCACACTTCTTTTATTGATTTTCTCACCTGTTATAGTACAAGCACATAAGAAGTTTGTGTTTCTTGCTCTTATTATTCCACTATTTTGCTGTCATCGACTGTCGTGTTTGGTCTGTCTAACAACAAGTGGCTACTCCCGACTCAAGTTCGATGGAAGGAAGAGGGTAGTACAAAATTTTCCCCCTATGATAGACAATCCAGATGTGTCGAAGTTGGTGCTCTATTGGGAGTGGGAATTTCATGTCCTTCTTACAGACTTTGGGAGTGCAAGAAATGTTCAAGGGATAAAACTTGTACCAAATTTTGATAGTCAGCTCCATCGTGCTGTTATGACTGCATACCAAGCTCCCTATATGCCGCTGTGGATGGCCCTTTTGAGATGGAAATACAAATTCTACTCCACAGATTTCAGGAGTGCGGATACTGTGAATTGGGCCATTTCATTTCTCCGGGGGATTCAGAAAACTCCATGGTGGATTCAGAAAACTCCATGCAGGCTCAACGTAATTCAAGTTCTCTATGTGTGGATATGGGTGGCTTACTTGAGGTGGAAATTTAGATTGCTTACAACTAGGTTATGGAATGAGGGAAGTGTCAAGGGCGTTCTTATGAGATCTACTTCAGTTTTGTGCCTTCGCTCACATTGGAATTCTAGGATCAATTTTCCAGCTGACGACACAAGAATTCATGCTCCTACACATGTTACAGCGACATCACTACTAATGCTGATTATCTTGCACTCATCCTTGAGGACAAGGATGTTTTTCAGGGGAAGGCAATGTTGTATCCCTGTATATGAGAGAGGGTGCCCATATCATGTTACTGTCAGTCTTTAGTAGTAGTTATGTGTAGTAGTAGTTAGTGTAAGAGTGAGTGCCTTTATCAATGTAAGAGAGGGTTAGATGAGAACCATTTGGCACCGTCATGGCCGTTGGATTAGTTTGGCAACTTAGCCTTATAAGGTCTTAGTCAATCTGTATTGGAACCTAATCGAATATCAAATAGAACTTTGTTCTTCATGGCTGTGTTCCCTGTGACTCAGATTTGGCCTGAATCTCTTGATTTAGGAGGTGTTTATCACCAATTCTATCCTTCTGTTTGTCTATTTGTTGTAGGGATACAACAGTTTTGTTAACCAGATCCCCCTGAGCTTTGTTAGAAATTAAAACATAAAATTAGTTAGTGTTGTTAACCAGGTCCCTCAGAGCTTTATTAAAAGTAAAAATGTTGCTGGTTTAGTTAACCAGATCCCTTAGAACCTTGTTAGTAGTTTGAATGCCTTGTGTTTTACTCGGGAGGATGGATGGAGATGTTTTGTTTTGAGGATTGGGTTTTAGTTTTGTTGAATCCGGTCAGTTTTGTCTTGTGAATGTTTTTGTTGCTTCTTTGTGATCCTTCTTCGATCTGGTTTTGTTTTCGTTAACGCAGAGGCTGGGTTATATGTGTTTTGTTTTGGATTCATGGATACAATATGTATTTCTATGGCTTCTAGAAATTAAATTCTTAAGATAAGGTTATCATGTCATTTGCCCGAACAACCTTCAGAAACATTAATAACAAGACTTGCCAGCGCCTCTTCCGCTTTGTGATTATTCCATCAGTTTAAAGACCCTGTGTCAGACCTGTTCTGACAGATGCAACCTATATGTACCAAGTGACTATCAACAGCAATAACTATAGCAGCAACAACAGCAACAGTGCAACTCCTGCACCAAATAAACCACGATCATGTTAATTACAGAAAACTCAGTTTCCATTACCACAGTCGAGCACTAATAGCCTATGCCTGTAGGCAATCCTTTTTGGACCGGTAGATTCTCAACCTTGAATATCTTCGGGTCTCCTTCATTTAGTTTGAATTAGTATTTATTCAGTAGTGTAAGCCTTTGTCTTTTGCTTTTCTCGGTGTTTTATGGTTTAGAACCTTACTCCTGCATTATATCTATGTAAGGTGTAACACAACATAGTGTTTCCCTAATTGTTGTATTAGACTACCGTCTCGGGGTAACAACTTACATCAAATTGTAATTTTTGGCATTCATAACTGTAACTTGTAAGTGCTAGTTTATAAAGCACATTTATAGTTCTATCCTCTGCCCTTGTAATTAGTCTACATACTTAGGTTTTGCAAGCGGTTCTCCTTCCCTGTACTATATCATCTGCACAGCAACTTTTGTAGATTTTATATATTTAGGCATTTCCTCCTTACAAGCCAACTTATTCAAACCTTATTCACTCATTCCCTCCTAGACTTCTCACTCTTCCCTCCTGCAGCAAAGCCCATTTAAACTAGTAATCATAACCTCACCATGACTATTCTAGCTTGGAATTGTCAAGGCATTAACCTCCCATCATCTATTCAACACTTAAAAGGGTTGGTTTCTCTACACAAACCTAGCATATTATTTCTCTTCGTAACTTTAGCTAATGAGCAACACATGAGAAGATTATCACAATCCCTTCAATTCAATAATTACTTCACGGTCCCAAAAATTGGAAGACGAGGCGGACTTTGCTTAATGTGGGAAGGCAACCTAAATATCCAAATATTATTCCACTCTCAAAATTACATCCATACAAAAGTTACGCCACCACCTCAAGAACAACCATGGTTCTGCACGGGTATCTATGGCCCACCGCATCCCGATACAAGGAAAATTCTTTGGCAAGAATTTCCAACAATCATTAACAACATCAATCCATCCATACCTTGGATTCTACTAGGAGATTTCAATGACGTCCTAGATCAATCAGAAAAAAAAAGGAGGAAGACAAGTAACATATGCTCAATCTCAACCTCTACTCACTCTGATGGACCAGATGGGTTTTATTGGTCTGGGATTCCGAGGAGACCCTTACACCTGGACAAACAACCAAATGGGGCAAGATAACATCCTAGAAAGATTAGATAGAGCTCTGGCAACCCAACATTGGAGGACGGCAAATCCACATGCAGCAGTTACTCATCTTCCAAGAATAACATCTAATCACGCACCAATACTATTACAGGAGAAAGCAATGGACTGACAAGGAACAAAAAACTACAAATTTGAGCACCTATGGCTCTCTCATCCCCAACTCATGCAAATAGTTGAATCGGATTGGGAGCAACAACAAGATAATGAACCTACCCTCGACCTCCAACTCAAGCTCATAACAACCAGACAAACTCTCCTAGAATGGAACAAAGTAACTTTTGGCCACCTGCCAACTATGATCAAGAAATCGGCAGCCAACATAAAGCACACTCAACATCAATGTGCAACCCAATCGGGATCCGACTTGGAATATTGGCTGCATCAAGAGAAACAACTACGAATAGACCATGTAGAACTATTACAATGTCATGCGACATACTGGCAACAAAGATCTAGAATTCAATGGCTACGATCAGTTGATCTCAACACAACTTTTTTTCACACTAAAGCTACCATTCATAGATCCTGTAACAATATACAACAACTACAATACCCACAAAACAATTGGATTAACCAAAAAGAAGATGTTGTTCAGCTTATTCTGGATCACTACACTCAACAATATACGGCGCCGCCTACAATGATAAATAAAGATCTCTTTACAAATATCATACCAAGATTAACTCCCAGACAGTCGGAACTACTTACGAAGGAAGTAACTACAACAGAAATCAAACAAGCCCTCTTCTCCATAAATTCTGAAAGTGCTCCAGGTCCAGATGGCTATACAAGTAAGTTTTTCAAAGTTTTTTGGGAAACAACTCACCCCCAATTGATAGCAATGGTTCGGAGTTTTTTTAATAACTTAAATATGCATCCTCTCATGAATCACATGAACATAACACTAATACCTAAAGTCGACCACCTTTTAAAACCTTCACAATACAGACCCATAGGGCTATGTAACATCACATATAAAATCATTTCAAAAAAATTAGTCAACCGAATTAGACCCTTTATCCCCTTTTTAATAAGCTCTTACCAAAGTGCTTTTGTTCCACAAAGATCAATACACGATAATATAGCCACTACTGGGGAACTCTTCCATCATATCAGAACCTCAAACCTCACCAAAGACTCAAAAATAGCTCTCAAACTAGACATCCAGAAAGCCTATGATAGCTTAGATTGGGGATTCATCAAAACATCATTTACAAAACTAGGATTTCCACCATCCTTTATAGACTACATTATGCTATGCGTCACAACAGTTACATACTCGATCAACATAAATGGTACGCCCCATGGCTACATCAGCCCAAGTAGAGGTATCAGATAAGGAGACCCACTATCCTCCTATATTTATATCATATGTGCTGAAATCCTATCTACAAATCTAGGAAACCTTCAAAACCAAAAATTAGTTCAAGGACTTAACATATCAAAAAAAAAAGCACCACCAATTATTCATTTAATGTATGCGGATGATTTACTGATCACATACAAAGCTTCGGACCAAAGTAACCAACACCTTAAAACCCTGCTCCACTCCTATAACACTTCTGCAGGACAAGTAATCAATACTACCAAATCAGTAATCATCCATCACCCAAACCTAGACCCGATCAAGATAAACGATCTTCAGCATTTCTTTAATATGCCTGCTACATCAAAACCTCCAACCTATCTGAGAGTCCAATTCAAACATGGAAGGACATCCAATCAAACCTTCGCTCCCCTTCTACAGATATTATCCCGAAAAGCTAAAGGATGGATGACAAAATGCTTAACTCCAGCCAGAAGACTCACTCTAATCAAAACCTTTCTAATTCCCACCTCAAATCACATCATGCAAACACAAAACCTACCCACCAATATTCACAAACAAATAGATCGTATCACCAGAGATTTTTTCTGGGGACACGACTCAACAATTAAAAAACTCCACCCTATAGGATGGGATAAAGTAACAAAACCATTATCCGAAGGAGGACTAGGAATAAGGAAGAGCAGTGATCATAATAAAACACTTCTCATGAAGAGAATATGGAATCTACATGAACAACCTAACTCTATCTGCGGAAGTCTCTTCAGTGCAAAGTATCTTAATCAACAACCAATTCTACAAGGCATTGATTCTATACCCTCCTCCTCCAGTCCTCAATGGAGACAAATGACATCAATTGTCCCTACCATGCAACATCTAATATTTTATCGTATTGGAAATGGATTATCAACCCCAATAGAAGCCAATTGGATTCCACACTCAACAAATTTAGACCCAACACTATACTACCCAATCCGAATGGTAGCGGATATCATCGACCCAATATCCCATTCCTGGAACCATGAAAAATTAAACACCCTTCCCAATCCTATAATCCAAAAAATCATAAACATCCACCTTCCCCAAAATAGTCCCCAGGATAAAATTATCTGGCCACACTCAAAATCTGAAAACTACATTACATCTTCAGGATACAAATGTCTAACCCAGGGTAAACCAACTCACACCCCTCTACCACCTACCAAATTTCTATGGACTTTACCATGTCCACCAAAAATTTGGCTTTTCTTGTGGAAAGCCATCAATGAAGGATTACCAACCTTCTCTCTCTTACATCACATCCATTTGACCAACTCAGACATATGCCCAAGATGCAACACAGATCCAGAATTGGCAAGTCACCTTCTAATTCATTGTCCAACAACAACTAATTCATGGAACACTTTATTCAATCAACTTACAAATTCACCAAACTCCAATCTCCCACCAGCTTTCACCTTAACACCTCAAACAACCATTTCCCAAATCCTTCAACAACCTGCGTCAACATCTGTAATCTAATTTTTTTGTTTTCTATTATGGACCTTATGGCTGGCTAGGAATGATCTAATATACCAACAAAAGCAAACAACTTCGGAAGAAATCCTAGCCTGGGCACAAAAACTGCAACAAGAATACTACGGGGCTTTACACTCTTCACCACCAATCATTCCAGGAGATACACCGATATTTAACCACCCAATAAGAGACAAAAGGATATCAACAATATCGGTAGGATGGTCCATTCCAAACATCAACTGGATCAAGATTAACACCGATGGAGCTGCCAGAGGTCATCCAGGATTTGCAGGGGCAGGGTTCTTCATCTGTAGAGATTCACACGCACAAATGTTATTGGCTCTTGCTCAACCACTGGGAATTACAATTGCATTAACTGCGGAAACTTGGGCTATGCTTTTGGCTTCAAGAACAGCAACAGAAAGACAATGGCCAAAAGTTCGTTTTGAAACCGACTTAGAAAACCTACTGCGCTTCATCACTTCCTCTACCCCTCCACCTTGGCACATAGCAGGAATGATTGAGGAAATAAAATTTAGATTTCATCAGATCCCGCATGCTGCTATTCAGCACAACTATAGAGAAGGAAATCAAGCAGCCGACGTGTTGGCCAATCATGCGGAGGATGGAAGTCGAACAACAAGTTCATCAACCAAAATATGGGACCAGGCAATCCCATCTTTTATTAGTCAAATTTTATTTCATGATTCTGTGGGTACCACATACCCACGACAAATTGTAAACTAATTTCTTTTAATAAAATGTGTGCTTCAATTTTTTTTTAATTATATATCAACAAGAAAGATGCTATCCTCTGGGACATGGTAAACATATAGATACGAATATCAAAAAGATATATAGAATATTTCGATTTTGGGATCTCGCCTTGTGAGTATCAAGGAAAATACCTGAACATCAAGTAATAAAAGTTCAACACATGTTCAAGACACTATATGTCTACATAGTGAACTTTTCTTTTTAACCAAACTGCATTTTTGAAGGCTACGTAAACCCTAAACCAGTAACAAACCGAAAATTCAATATTGGTTAACTAAGGATCTGTTATACTAGAGATCCATAAGATCGGTCCTATTAGAGGTCCTTGGTAAGGGATCGGTCCTATTAGAGATCCTTAGAATCGTTCCGATTAAAGATCACTGTTTAATGGATCGGTCCTAGAATAGATCCTTTGACTCCTTTTCAACTATGAAACAAATTTCTCAAACCATGAAATCATAGTTTTCGAGGTATGGAATCAACCAGAAAGTTCAATTAACGAATTACGCAGTAGTGTTATGTCGAAATTACGAAGTCCAAATAGATAAACTATACTTCGTAAATGAAACACTAGTATATCATTCTTTGACACTTTGATCATAGTAAAATAATCAAGTCACCAATACTAGAGACACGTAAACAAACTTTGTTTGTTATGTTTTCAATATAAATCAACTTGAAAGAAACGTAGATGTTTTCAATAACACTACTCTGAGCGTCATTGATTTGGGCGTAATTATTTTTATTTTTTAATAAAGAATTTTATGATTATGGTTTGCTTAAAAAATATTATTATTTTATTTATTATTTAAAAATGAAAAATGAAAAAATAGAGAAATAAAATAAAAGTTAGAAATATAATGTTAAGTGTACAATATTCTAGGGTAAAACTTGTCTTTATAAAATAACAAGGTTAAAATAGAGAATCAATTAAATCGAATTACGTGGGTCCACAGCTTCTGCTTTTCCAGGTTTTAAAAGCTAGTGCTGAGTAGCTTTTAAAAGAAGGCCTAAAATGAAAGTGCTTCTCTCCAAAAAAAACTTTGAAAAAGTTTACCAAACACATTTTTTGGTAAAAGTTTGTTACAAAGTACTTTTGGTTGAAAAACAGCATCCCAAACGGGGCTTTGTCCTACCGAGAAATTATAGACCTAGTACTCTGCAACCTATGTGCAAATCTGTGAGCAGGGGATCTTCGGACATCAACATTCCAAGCAATATTCATTTGAGTTTCGAAAGTGTGATTGGAGATCGAACTACCAAAATATTTAAAAAGCCTCCATAAAGTGTGATCGAAGCCGCCACTAGTTTACTCAACGCTAGTTATTGCTTACATATGTATCCTACGGCTTAAATCTCAGCCATAGTCATGGATCACGGTCATTCGGAGCTTAATAAATAGGACTATAAAGGCCAACCGTCCCAGGTGTTTCGAGTGGCAATCGATCTGGATTCACACTTAAGGAGCCAACATAAAATTCGCTAAAATAAAATCAAGCACTACCCAGCATATGTTTAAGCTTATCCCAATAAAGTTATACGAGCCCATATGACAAACAACTTGCTTTGCTATTCTTAATTGACTGAATTGGTAGAAACAATAACAAACCCCACAGCTTCACGATAACTCGATAAAGTGATAAGGGATCCGACCACCAAGGATTTCTGCTCTGCCTTCTCTCCTCTCCCAACGACTATTTTTCTTCTATTTTCTTCCTGAAACTGCAATGATAAGCGAGTAATTTCTTCATCCTGTATCAAATCCTAAAGCTTGAAGGGGTACTGGAATGGAATGGGGGAATATAAACGACGCAGATGTTCATCTGGATCAAGTTTTTCAACCAAGGAAACAATCTTACAAAAAAAAAAAAAAACCTTTAGATAATCTTCAAAATATATCTGCCGATTTATAACTCATAAATCATTTCAAAAACATATCAAAAATTTGCATGTTATCTTAGATTTTTGATTTGATTATTAGGAAACAGTCTTTCGACTAACAAAACGATTTAAAAAAATAAAATAAAACTCATTTTACATTAACAATCTTTTTTCTTAATTCCCCATTCATCAATAGGGAGAAAGCTCTTTTCTTGTGGAAATCCATGAATCAAAGGAATACAAGATTAATCTGTAAGACTAATATTTTATTATGTTCTTCCCTTCCTGAGGTTTTCTTATATTCATCTTCTTCACCGAAACAAGTATCTTAGAACACATAGATTGACTATAGAGATTTCAAGATTTTCAAAATACTTTTTTTTATCTAAATTTCATCTGTCTCTAGATACTCATCCTTCAGATTGCTTTTTATTTAGATTCTCATCATTTAGTCTGGTTCCTAGTCCAAGAACTCGAGACCTATATCCCAAATACCCAATTCTCATATTTTTTTCTTCTTCCATGTTCTCAGAGATACCTCTATCTACATAGGATTATTTATATTCTTAGCTTATTTTTAGAATCCAACCTTTTTCTGCTCTTTGTTCTCAACTATGTTAACTATCTTCCAACCTCCGGGATCATTAGATGTCTTTCCTAGATCATTCAAACTACTTATTTCCTATATAAAACAATATAGAAGTACAATCTTATCTTTCTACAACTAGATCTCTTTCTTCTAATTCCTAATTTATCTCTTAGCTTATCTCAGTTTATCCTGAGATAACTTCTGATAATCCTCTATTGCTCTTTTGGTTTATTCTAATCCTTAGTCTGCATAAATAATGATGCTTTCTTACTCTTTCAAGACAATCAAAGGTTTCCTAAAGTGTTAACTAGTAACATTTTTACTTAGGATGCACACCCCTCTAAGCTCAACCAATATCACAAGTACACTACTATTAGAACAAAATAGTCATTCATGACTGGATTTAGGTCCACATAAATAAACTTAGAATTGTTAGCAGTAAGATTTACCAAATAAACCACAAGTCAGAAACTGAGAGAACATAGAAACTAGTTCATTGTCACATGTTTTGTACCAAGTCAACAACCTTAAAACATCCAAAGTACAAGAAACTTAACTTAATTCACAGAAAAGACAATTCCAAAAACTGAAAAAGCGGGGGTCTAACACCCACACCCTATATTTCGCTTAGCAATCTGTATGGACAACTCCAATATAATTCCAAGAGAATCAACTAGACAGTCAGACTCAATTAATGGAAATATATCCAAGAGTTGTATCTCTGTTTCACAATGTAATCAGCAAATCAAACAGATAGAAATCCGTGAGGCTGATTATTGTGTAAAACAACTTGAACGGTACCAAAGACCAATGTTCAAGTGTCAATCAATATAATCAACAACCAAACGTTGGATTCACAAATTGATTGAACTACGCTTAACCTGTGATATTTTAATTATACAAACAAATATAATTCGGAAAAGAAATAACACAGACACCAGAAATTTTGTTAACGAGGAAACCACAAATGCAGAAAACCCCCGGGACCTAGTCCAGATTTGAACACCACACTGTATTAAGCCGCTACAGACACTAGCCTACTCCAAGTTAACTTCGGACAGGAATGTAGTTGAGCCCTAACCAATCTCACACTGATCAAGGTACAGGTTCGCTCCTTACGTCTCTGAATCCCAGCAGAACTCTAGCACTTGATTCCCTTAGCTGATCTCACCCACAACTAAGAATTGCTACGACCCAAAGTCAAAGACTTGATAAACCAATCTGTCTCACACAGAAAAGTCTATTGTATAGATAAATCTGTCTCCCACAGATAAACCTATGAGTTTTGTTACGTCTTTTGATAAATCAAGGTGAACAGGAACCAATTGATATACCAGACTTATATTACCGAAGAACAGCCTAGAAATATCAATCACCTCACAATAATCTTAATCGTATGGTAGCGAAACAAGATATTGTGGAATCACAAACGATGAGACGAAGATGTTTGTGACTACTTTTTATCTTGCCTATCGGAGATTAAATCTCGAGCAAATCTTAGAGAAGATAGTACTCAAACACGATAGAAAACAGCAAGATCAGAACACGCAACTACAGAGAAAATAGTTGGGTCTGGCTTCACAATCCCAATGAAGTCTTTAAGTCGTTAACCTACAGGGTTTCGTGAAAAACCTAATGTTAAAGGAGAATCGACTCTAGTCGCAACTAGTATCACATAGAAGGTGTGGGGATTAGGTTTCCCAGTTGCTAGAGTTCTCCTTTATATAGTCTTCAAATCATGGTTTGCAATTTAAGTTACCTTGGTAACAAAGAATTCAATATTCACCGTTAGATGAAAACCTGATTAGACTCAAGTTAATATATTTCAACCGTTAGATTGAACTTAGCTTGTTACACACAAACGAGAAGTGACTTCATTTAGAGATGGGTAACCGTACCTAAACGTGTGCACCTTGTTGGCTCAACAATAGTTAACCGAAGTTAGCCATTTGAACACCTTCATATAAACCTTATTCATCTTAACCATAACTAGTTCAAATGACTAGAATGAAACTATTTCTAGAGTTGTTCAATTATTTATATTCTCATAGAAGTATACAAGACACAATTGAGGCAAAATCGATTTTGATTCACTCGAATCAATTCATGAACATTATAGCCCCGGTTGCAAAAGATTGCATTCCTTATTATATAAATGTATTAGTTCATGAACAAACCGATTTTAGAACATTATCCACTAAGTATGCAAACGGGTACGCATACCATAGTGGCCGAACTAAGTTTGGGTTTCACCAGTACGCGAACTGGTACGCATACCAAATCAATATCCAAACTCAGCAGAAATTCCCGGACCTGAACCTCACGCCAGTATGCGTACCGGTATGTGTACTTGGTACTCGGACTTCACCAAACCAAGCATTACGCATACGGGTATACATATCATGGTTCCCAGACTTGGATTACATATATGCAAGTACGCATACTATGCTTATATCCAATTGTTCTAAACTCTCATTTCAATCATTGAAACATTCTCGGAAGACGACAATAGCTGTCTCACACAAACTATTAGCTTCAAAGCAATTTTCAAGTGATCTAATGATCAATACGAAACATTCTGAGTCTACATCAAATGACTGTCTCATACAAATCATGTAAGATGTTACTAGGCGATTTTCACATGATCATCTTTTGAATTTCGTCAAGAATATAAGATGAACTTAGTTAAAGCGAAAGCTTACCAACACATATTTCGAGAAATATGTAAGCGAGTTAAACTCAGCTCGAAATATCAAATGTATATAATTGAAGTCCATATAGCTATACGACTTTTGTCTCAAATAGAAGATAGAGTAGATAAAATTTTGAGTGATAGATGAGTTCAAGTCTCCACATACCTTTTGTTGATGAAGTTCCAAAAGCTCCCCTTAGTAGTTCTTCGTCTTCAATCGATGAACGCCGTGAAGTCTAATGCTCAACTACACTTTCTCTCCTAATCCAAGACTTAGCTATAAGTAGACAAGAAATCAAGACTTATAGTTTTGACAACTAAACTTGAAAACAAGCTTGAGATAGCAACGCTTGCGAGTTTGACCGAGCAGTGCTCTAACAAAAACAACTTTTTAAAAAAATAAATAAAATCACAACCCAAAATACTATAATTTAAAAACCTGTCTATTCTGTTTTCCCTCATTGAGAAACTAGTATGCAATTTCACCCCTAGCATCTGCTTCTTCGGCATCCTCAAAATATCCCTTCCCATTTCTCCAATTGTACCTTGCTTCCATCTTCAACATATAGCCATACTCAAACCCGGGGCATCTCACTATAGAGAATTTCAACATCAATTGAACCTCCAGACTCTATCCTCTTATGTATTTCTGCCTTAGTACTAGCTTCTATTTTAGCCTTTTCCTCCCTGCTCAAATTACAGTATGCAAGATTTTTAGCTTGTTCTGAATGAAGAAAATAATCAGAACCACATAAGTAACAAAAGTAATACTTGATGATATGCAAATGATCATCCTGCAGCACATAATCTTAGTAATTGACATAGGAACATCAACTGGTATAGCATCGTGATTACAAACCATTCTTCTCACAACAATTTCTTTAAATTCTCCCCACTTTTTATTGTATATCCTTCATATCTATAATCTTATCCTACAACTCCTTTCTCATTTAAATAGTGCAGCAAACTATTAATTTCATTTCTGACGTGCAAGAAAAGAATGTATAACCGATTCATTTCCCTTCTAATCCTTTCAGTAAACATCTATCATACTCGGCTTTTAAGACTCCTACAATCTTTCCTTATACCAAGTCAATATATTGATATCTTGCTAAGTTCCCATAACACGCCTAACCTATTTATCACACTAACCAGTAGCTTATTCCTCTATGTGTTTTATAGACCCTCTTCTCAATACGCAATTGTCCTAGTCTAAAATCTTTCCAACTTCTTAAGCCAACTAGAGTTATAGTAATTGTAAAAACTAAAATAATCTACTCTTTTTAGTATTCCAAATACACATTTTATAATACACAAAGCTAGTGGTCTTACTGATATATATCCATAGACTACCTATCAATGAGCCTTTAGTACAATAATTACTCTTTAAAACTATTTTATAAACCTATTCCCAGATTAGTATAGCTTTTTATAAGATGCAATATACTCAAAACATAGAAAATGTCTTGTTCAGTTATATCATACAAAATGTGCAGTCCTTCACCTAGAATCCCTCTGCTAAATCTGTGATGGACCTTTTCTAACAGTTTTACTAGGTGTACCATTTTCCAAGGTATTTCAAATCCAAGGTCTTTTAAACATTGTATTTTGACCTTGTTGATGGTGGTTTTCGGTTCAGGGATAAAATCGTGAAACCCTGTATTTAATACGCTGTCATTCTGAAAACGAACAAAAGCCATTTGAAAGTAATGAGTGCATAAACCTCTTCGCTCACAGATGTATTGAGCAGTTCAATATATATATATATATATATATAAAATTCATTCAGAATGGTGCATATAGCAACGATCCCAAATATTTTATGAATTTTACTTTCTACCGGCATTATTCAATAATGCATTGACCTGCCTAGTATTTTCCTATGCTATGTTCCACGCCGAACTCTCAATATTGGCATGACATGACGATTAATGTTCACTCGCAGCGGAGTAGCATGAATCTCCCGAAGTGTCAGTATTGAGACCTGCATGAAAAACACTCACGTAGGCTACACCACTCTCTGACAAAGAGATCGGCGTGTTGACACACTTTTTAATCAAAAGTTAGAACGATCGATGCGTTTAAATTCCTTAAGGAAAATCTAGACTGTCCATGTCAGTCTTAAAAAGCGAGATTTGGCCATGCAATTCAACAAGCCTAACCTACTCTTAGCGAAACTAGGCGATCATCATGATGACCACTGGCGGGCCCACTAACATCCCAGCCGGTCGGAATCCATTTAGTTCACCCGCAACACCCTTAAACGTTAGCCAGAACATGGGTGATCACGCTGTTGAAAAAGAGCTCAAACGAGCTAAGACCGAACATAACGGTCTCAAATTTATCACATCCGTCCAACTTAGCTAGCCTAATTGGACGGCCTAGATCTTCCCTCGAATGATCAAAAGGGTACTGGCGTGTTCACCTACGACCCAATTACATCCTTTGTCAATCGACTTGTCCACGAAAAACCAGGAGCGCATTGAATCGTTTGCCCAAAGTAGGGTGAACGCGCTTTTTTGAAAACCCTAGTTTGCGTTGCGGCAACACGCTACTCTCGCAAATCGATCACAACCATCCATCTTCGTCGGCAAAATCGAGTGGCTTAGATTCAATTTCAGGTGGCCCTGAAGATATCGGCGTGCTCATTGGCAACCCACCTTTGCACATGGCCGATCGGCCTGCTCAAACTAGCGCCCAGCGCTTTCAATCGATCAGCCAAAATAGGGTTGGCCACACGGCTTCTAAAACCTAATTTAAATCAACGGCAGTAGGCAACTGCCGCAAATCTTCTCGTCCATCAAACTTCGCTAGCCTAGTCGGATGGTATAGATTTATTTTCAGGAGGCCAACAGGGTAACGCTGTGATCATCGGCCACCCCTCCTCCACATGGAGTGATCAACCAAGTGGTAGATCACCCATAGGGTTCTTAAACGATCGCTCAAAGGTGGCCGGTCATGCTACTTTTTAAGACGTTCAATTCGCGACTAATTTGAACGAGCTCTAAAATAACGATGTTTCCTGCGCATCGATTATTTTCAGCTGCTTGTTTAAAAGCGATGCTTTATATACATCGATTATAAGCGATGTTTTATAAATATTGATTTCACAAATAATTTTATTATTTGACCTAAAAGCACTATGTGCTACTTTTAGCGACGAGTCTCACGACTTGACCCATTTACTCGAGACATAAAACATGTAACAAACTGGGGTATTGGTTTGGCGGTTTACAGCGTGCGACGTGCAACACGCCCATTACGAGAAAGTGTCATGAAAGGACGGACGGTTAACAGCAATGAGAGTAGTGGATGAAAGTGTAACCAATTTTCCCTCGTAATGGAAACGTGGTGATCACCACTTTTTACACAATCCCACTTCTCCACTACTTAATCACCTCCACTTCCTACGAGATCAGGAGTACTTGAACATGACTTGTATAAATAGGATTTCAACCTATTTCGAAAGAGGACGGAAGTGATCAACACAAGTATCCAGAAACCATATTCTGATACAAGTCATAAAACAGCCACACCTTCATAATTCAACATTCTGATCTCAAACACCTTCTTCGCTTCCCTCCCTAAGATCAACCCTTCTCCTTCACTTTGTGACCGAATTGAATATGGAAGGCCATTTTTTGGTTTAGGACAGAGTCTTACAGATTGATCTCTCGAATCTAAAAGTACTCCCGTGCAGTGCATTTGTTTAGGGTTTGAATTCGTTTCTCATTAACACACCAAAATTTACCAAAAAATAGCAGAATCAGTTTTTACCCCAAAACAACCAGCGACCACAGTTTGAGATTAATCTCTCGGTTGCAAGATCAATTTTCAATTTCATTTAAATTTTCTCAAATTCAAGATGGTAGATCTTAGGTCCTGGTCAGTTACCAATCCTGATGATGCGGGCGCTGATAACACTCCTAGTGCAAATATCCCTGCTGTTAACACCAATGTACCTCCTTCCAGCACAGTCAACATATTGCATTGTGTTACATCCTCTAGCACTAACACCAGTAACGCCGAAAGCATCCCCTCTGGCGTGAAGCCTTCTATTACCAGAGCCAGAGCCGCTGCTACTCCTAATATTTCTTCTAGCATGACACCTCCAATTTTCACCAGGGATGCCACCATTTCTTCATTGAGACGAAAGACCGAAGGAGCCAGAGGAAGCCAACCCCCTATCACCATTGTCGATTTGATGAAACACAAGAGGTTTTCGCCAAGGCTCAGACGACATGGCTACAACTCAGAAAGAGGTACTCACTTTCCTCAAGACGCTAACGGAGCGATTACCACAAGAGCCGCGTCAACCCATGGAGCCAATGAGGGGTACTTTTAACACACCTAGCGCAAGCGCTTCAATATGGCGTGCCTTCATAGATGAGGAAGTTCATGTTTCTCCTGAACGCTCACGGGAAAGGAATCAGCCGTCCAACTTCATCACACGTGAGGATCTTGAGCGTCTCCTCTAAAATCGAGGCAAAGAAAATCCGGTGGACATGCACCAACACCAACCTCCGTACCCTCCTGATGTGCAAAGAGTTCCTCTCCCGAGAGGATACTCCTCTCCTCAGTTTTCCCTTTATGATGGCACTGGTAACGCTCGTGAACACATCTCTCGTTTTCTGGAATCCTTGGGAGAACACGAATACAATCATGTCCTCCGCCTGAAAGAATTTTCAAAGTCGCTTACCGGAAGAGCGTATACCTGGTACAACAACATTGCACCAAACAACATATCCAACTGGTGCGAGATGGTCACCGCTTTCTACAAGAAGTATTTCTTTGTGTCTAAGAAAATCACTTTCTCAGACTTAGGGAGAATGTTTCAACGAAACAATGAACATCCAAATGATTATGTCAAGAGATTCAGAATTCAAGCATTGGATTGTCATGACCCAAATGTGACCGAACAACAGTTGGTGGAGTCATGCATTAACGGTATGGTTCCCATCTATCATGCTTTGCTGGAAAACCTGCGTTTCCAGACGTTCTCTGAACTCCATGAAGCTGCTAAGCGGTCGGCTATGACCGCACCAGCGCTGTTAGAAAGAACCAGACCGTCCAAGGGTGAACATGCACGCGAACTCGAGGAAATAGGCGCCTCATCAACAAGCAATATAACACTGGTCCTTCTGTAAGCGTAGTAGGTGAAGGAGGGAGAAGGAAAGCTCCAGCAGCGGAACAACAACCCAAGCGTGCAGCACCAGCGCAGACAAATCCATCCCAGAAAGCTACGGCTAAGACGCCTGTGCAACAACAAGAAACTGGAGATGCTGCTCCAGACTTCCCATTTCCAATGGATGAAGTCATTGAACTCCTAGAAGCATGGATTCAAGATGACGCCATCAAGCTACCTCCTCTCAGACGTCCGCCAACCGAAGAAGAGATGGCAAATCCCAAATATTGTCGTTATCATAGGTTTGTCAACCACCCAACCAGTGACTGCAACAAATTGAAGCGCATTTTCAAAGAAAAGGTGGACGCATGAGAACTTCAATTAGGAAATGAAGGAGTTCACAGGGACCCCCTTTCTGTCAGGAGCTGCATGATTTCTGGGGACTCCATCCAAAAAATTGAGCAGTCTATGATGGAGCATTTATGTGAAATTATGTATTTCTCCAAGGCGCAGCAGCGTCAAGACATGTTTGGAGCCCTCAACCGTGTCGTATCAGGAGAGCGTCTGTTTCCAGTCAGGGAAGCCGCTCCCAAACCCCAATCTTTTCTGGGACGTGTGACTAATAAATGCAACTGGGGACTCCTAACCACCGCTCACTTAAAGGATGTCGAGTTTGACAGCACACTGATTGATGCAACATCTGATTTCAATATTGTCATTGTCAAGACTCTAAGATCTACAAAGATTTCAAAGCAGGAAGCTGTTCACTACCAAACCATAACCAAAAATTCAGAAGGAGAAGCCAGAGATGCCTACGGGTACATTAATCTTGAAATCAAGGTAGGAGATACTCTAACACACGTTAAATTTCATATAGTTAAAGAGTACCCGAATTACGATATGGTCATGGGGCGCTCATGGATACACAACAACAAGGTGAAGCTAAGAGTATGTCCTTTGCCAGTGTCTATACCTGAAAGGATTTCCAACAAGCCATCCAACCCTGAAGATTATCTATTGCCGTATCGACATCTCGACAATGTTACACAACTTCTTGGAGAGAGCAGGCGACGTTCTTCCACAGATTCCGAGCACAAGTAAGTCTTACCGAACAACCTTTTCTGAAACCAATCACTTCTCCTCCCATCAAAACTTGGGGACTCGATCCGATTATCAACCCAGTCATTATTAAGAGATGTGAATGGGATGCTGGTCCTTTCAAGTATTTTATCAAGAGTTTAGAAGTTGTCACGATTAGAGATAAGGAACCTGAGAAAGTAATGGCGCAATGCGCAAATCCATTCCAAGTTGGAGATATGGTGGTAAGAGTTGCGGCTCAGCCTGCTTCGTCCGATTTCACAGAAGGGAAAGACGAGCCGTATCTAGTGGCAGAAATTATTTTGGGAGGTTACTGCAAGCTCATCAATACTGACAAGCTAGAAGGCGTAGTAATACACGCCCGCTGGCTCAAACCCTTCAATACCTAAGATGTCGCGCCGCCCTCTCCTCCAAGATTCCTTTTAGTGTTTCCTTTAGCAATTTCCCTTTCATGCAATATTTGTAATTCCTCCAAAATGATTGCACTACTTGCATTCATAATTAGGGTTTCAGTTTATCAGTTAATCAAGCATCATTTCTTTTAAAATTCTTACTCCTGAATCATCTCAAGGCAAAGTCTCAAGTAAACCTAAACCCTCATAAAATCATTACCATTGATTCAAAACCCAAAAAAAAAAACACGAAAGAGGCACCTCGTATATTTCAAAAACACCAAAGAAGGGAATACATGAAGAAAAAGAAGGGTAAGGCGACCAAAGGAAATCGTCAAGCAGCCAGTACACAGTTTTGGGAAAGCATCCTGAAGTGCAGCCTGCTTCAACAAAGAAACGGCCTCTCAATCATAGTGTGCTTAGTCCAGGAAAGAAGTTTCGCCACCAATAATTCTTCGGATTTTGAAAAATCCCTTCACGGAACCAGGAAGCAGCAAGCTAGCGCGTGGTACTCCTGGATTGTAACCACTTCTTCAGACGTGTTCAATCATGTCACACGAGCTATTAATTAGAGGAAGAGCCTCCACACCTAACAAATACGACTCTTGGATTTCTTGTTCACGGAAGCACAACACATGTGATATACAAGGGTGATACCAAATGGGAATTGCAGATTCGTGGCCGAATCCTTAATTTTCACCATTACATCCCCTACTTCAAGCTATTCTTATTAGGGTTACACATAATAAACATCATCATAGAAGCGGTATCTAGTCACATGAAAGGAAAATACATCATCACTTATGTGTGTCTCCTTCCCATCGGCCCCATAACCTTGATAGGATGGGAAGAACTCATTTACGTAATCAAGGCACTAGTCGTGGCATGCGGGGAACGAGTATGAGGCTCTACTGTAACTCTATCGAAGGATGTGGCGACTAAAATTCCAAGATGTTACGAAATTTTTTCTGAAGATTTGGATTTATCAAGATTTCATTCATTCACTCAATTGGAAACATGAGGTTATTAAAGCAACATGAATGAAAGATTATTATCCGATGAAGCCCTGGCTCCAATCACATAAACAAAAACCACTGAAATATCGAAAACATCTGCAAGCTAAGCTGCGAAAAGATATTTGTCTACGAAAGAAATGATAAAGTGGGAAATCTAGTTATCGGCTTTAACACAGGGATCAATGGAGCCTTCACTGGAGTCTTCATTGGAAGCTGCTTCAACATCTTTTTCACAAGGCGCCCCCACATCCTCTCCAGAAGCCGCCTCGGCTTCCCTTTCGGATGTCGCTTCAACACCTCTCTCAGCAGCTGCTTCAATGTTCCTTCCAGGAGCTTCAACATCTTCCTTGGGAGCTGCTTCAACATCTTCTCCAGATGCCGCTCCCATGTTCTCCCCAGCAGCCACTTCAGCGTTCCCTCCAGCAGTCGCTTCGATATCCTCTACAGAAACTACTTCGACCTCTTCCTCGGAAGCTGCACCGACATCCTTTTCAGAAGCTGCCCTAACAGTCTTTTAAGGATGCTCCGGTTCGTCCACATCAGAGTCGATAATTATGATCCCATTATGAATAGGGTAATCATACTTATTCCCACCTGGAGATTTCTTATGCTCAACTCTCCGCCGCTTCAATCGAGCCGTGAATCCTTCAGCCCTGGCACTCGGGGGATGAGACGCTTTATCACGCTGAGACGCTTCATCACGTCTCCACTTTTCCTCCATACTAACTTAAGCCATAAAAGCTTGAGCACACTCTCGAACGACGCATAAGTGCACAAGAGACATACCCTGTATAGCACGACCAGCTTCGCGAAATGGAGAATCTATTTTGGCCATCACCTCCTCGAATGCGTTAGCCCTGGGTTTGTCGACTTCAAAGCTCTTCTCTGGAGAAGATAAAGAATAATCATCACCAGCAGTTCCCATCATATACTGCAAAGAAGCATTATGATCGTATCAACAACCTACGTGATATCAAAGAAAAATAAATAATCAAATCACGTGAAAACATGATGCAATACCCGGAACAAAGAAGAATGCAACTCTATGATGACTGGAATGAAGAAGAAAGCAACTCTGTGATGATCGGTGTAGAGAGAAAGGCTCAAGTGTTTCCTTTATATTACACAAACCAGCAGGATCCCGGGAAAAAAATGAGTTTTTACCTGCCGTGAATAAAGGCTTCAGATGCGGGATAATAATCAAATAGATACTTATCTACCCTAAGACAACTGACGTATGCTGAAAAGAAACGTATCTTGCTCAAGAACCGAGCCAGCCTCTATCCTGGTAATGTACGCCGAACTTCTCTTGTGAATTTCTTCGACTGTCACCATCTAGTGCTTACCCCGCAATAGTGTCACTATTACGTGCTAAGCAGGGGACTTAATATTGATGGTGGTTTTTGGTTCAGGGATAAAATCGTGAAACCCTGTATTTAATACGCTGTCATCCTGCAAAGGAACAAAAGCCATTTGAAAGTAATGAGTGCATAAACCTCTTCGCTCACAGATGTATTGAGCAGTTCAATATATTTGTATATATATATATATATATATATATATATATATATATATATATATATATATAATTCATTCAGAATGGTGTATATAGCAACGATCCCAAATATTCTATGAATTTTACTTTATACTGACATTATTCAATAATGCATTGACCTGCCTAGTATTTTCCTATGCTATGTTTCCATCCGAACTCTATTTATTGGCATGACATGACGATTAATGTTCACTCGCAGCGGAGTAGCATGAATCTCCCGAAGTGTCAGTATTGAGACCTGCATGAAAAACACTCACGTAGGCTACACCACTCTCTGACAAAGAGATCGGCGTGTTGACACACTTTTTAATCAAAAGTTAGCACGGTCGATGCGTTTAAATTCCTTAAGGAAAATCTAGACTGTCCATGTCAGTCTTAAAAAGCGATCACGGCCACACGATTTGGCCACGCAATTCAACAAGCCTAGCCTACTCCTAGCGGAACTAGGCGATCATCATGATGACCACCGACGGGACCACTAACATCCCTGCCGGTCGGAATCCGTTTAGTTCACCCGCAACACCCTCAAACGTTAGCCAGAACATGGGTGATCGCGCTGTTGAAAAAGAGCTCAAACGAGTCAAGACCGACCATAACGGTCTAAAATTCATCACATCCGTACAACTTAGCTAGCATAATTGGACGACCGAGATCTTCCCTCGAATGATCAAAAGGGTACTGGCGTGTTCACCGACAACCCAATTACATCCTTGGTCAATCGACTTGTCCACGGCAAACCATGAGCGCATTTAATCACTTGCCCAAAGTAGGGTGAAGGCGCTATTTTGAAAACCCTAGTTTGCGTTGCGGCAACACGCTACTGTCGCAAATCGATCACAACCATCCATCTTCGCTGGCCAAATCGAGTGGCTTAGATTCAATTTCAAGCGGCCCTGAAGATATCGGCGTGCTCACTAGCAACCCACCTTTACACATGGCCGATCGGCCTACTAAAACTAGCGCCTAGTGCTTTCAATCGATCATCCAAAATAGGGTTGGCCACATGGATTCTAAACCCTAATTTAAATCAACGGCAGTAGGCAACTGCCGCAAATCTTCTCGTCCATCCAACTTCGCTAGCCTAGTCGGATAGTTTAGATTTATTTTCAGGAGGCCAACAGGGTAACGTTGTGATCATCGTCCACCCCTCCTTCACAGGGAGCGATCAACCAAGTGATAGCTAACCCATAGGGTTCTCAAATGATCGCCAATAGGTGGCCGGTCATGCTACTTTTTAAGACGTTCAATTCCCGACTAATTTGAAGGAGCTCTAAAACAACGATGTTTCCTGCACATCAATTATTTTCAGTTGCTTGTTTAAAAGCGATGCTTTATATACATCGATTATAAGCGGTGTTTTATAAATATTGATTTCACAAATAATTTTATTATTTGACCTAAAAGCACTATGTGCTTCTTTTAGCGACGAGTCTCATGACTTGACCCATTTACTCGAGACATCAAACAGGTCACAAACTGGGGGATGATCACTGGGGTATTGGTCTGGCGGTTTACAGCGTGCGGCGTGCAACACGCCCATTATGAGAAAGTGTCAGGAAAGGACGGACGGTTAATAGCAATGAGAGTAGTGGATGAAAGTGTGACCAATTTTCCCTCGTAATGGAAACGTGGTGATCACCACTTTTTACACAATCCCACTTCTCTACTGCTTAATCACCTCCACTTCCTACGAGATCAGGGGTGCTTGAACATGACTTGTATAAATAGGATTTCAACCTATTTCGAAAGAGGACGGAAGTGATCAACACAAGTATCCAGAAACCATATTCTGATACAAGTCATAAAACAGCCACACCTTCATGATTCAACATTCTTATCTCAAACACCTTCTTCGCTTCCCTCCCTAAGATCAACCCTTGTCCTTCACTTTGTGACCGGATTTAATATGGAACGGCCATTTCTTGGTTTAGGCCAGAGTCTTATAGATTGATCTCTCGAATCTAAAAGTACTCCCGTGTAGTGCATTTGTTTAGGGTTTGAATTCGTTTCTCATCAACACACCTAAATTTACCAAAAAACAGCAGAACAGTTTTTACCCCAAAACAGACCTGAACCTCCCAAAATCTTAACCTTTAGCTAGAAACTTTTCTTTCTTTCTTGGTCTCATATCCCAAGGCCTCTCAAATCCTACATGTCTAGTTACTTTCCGTAGAGCAAATACATAACAGTTAATTAACCTCTTCTCTTTTTAAACCTTTTTCTTTAGTGAGGTCATCTTCTACCCAGATTGATTCAGCTAAACTCTGATCCTAGGTTGTTACTTTGCCAAAAATAAGTACAATCAAAGTAGAAGAGATAATTTTCTACCTAGTACTCTAAACACTTTTTATGTTTGAATTATACACTGTTGTTGCCCAAGGATTGGTTACATTCCTCGATACTTTATTTTTCGTTTTTCACAATCTTTCACGGGACTTTTAACATTACTTTTTGACACAACATTTAAATTTTTCCTCTATATATATTCCTATTCCTACTATTTTGCATATCCCAATCTCTTAATCAACTTCCATGTTTTTCTAGTATCCTTTCCTTCTATTGTCTTTCTTTTTATGCTTCTAATGAAAAAGCAGATGAATTTCTACAAACATCTCAGTGGTTTATCTTTAGCTCAGCGTTTAGCCAACCATAGTAATATAGGATTGCTTCCAACACCACCGGAATATGTTTGAGAATATGGCATTAAACTAAACATCATCCTAGCAAGAGTATTCTCCACGGTTACTCTAAAACAATGGGAAGTCAGGGGTGCTTTAAATAATTTCTGGGCAGCAAACTTAGGATTTCAAATTAGGGAAGTAGACCCTAGCCTCTTCATCATCATTTTTCGTACTGAAGAGGATTTCAAATGGATTTCAATAAATGGCCCTTGGTACCCATTTGGTAATGTCCTAGCTGCTACTACGGCTTATCAAGGAATAAGTATCTCTACTGACAAGGTTAAAGAAATCCCGATTTGGGCCTCTATCTCGAATGCCAAACATGAACACAGAATTCATGAAATGCTTGGCTTAATTGCCAGTAAGATATGTCAAGTATCCAGAGTATACTTAGGTTCTGAAATTTTGTCGTCAGATTGACTACCAAGAGTTTTAATCTGGGTGAACATAGAAAAGCCACTTATAGGTCATCTTCTTGTCAAAGTGGGAAGATACCATGTGACCTCCATTTACTTCAACTATCTCAATCTTCCTTCCAAAGTTTGTAGTCATTGTTTGCGCTTTGGTCACAAAGTTGATACATGTGCTATTCTTAAAGGTCGACCACTTGAAGATATCTATGATATTTCAGTAAATTCTCCAGGTCCAAGTGATGATATGAATTGGTTGAATGATCAACTAGTTCAAATATGGAACCCTAAAGATAATTTGATAGTACTGGAAAGCCAGTTCCAGTAGAAACATATCTTAACCAACCAGGAGTGCGTGAAACTTTTCATGATATCTTTAGAACCTATGAGCATGTAGAAAATCTTTCTCAACCTCTTACATATGAAGTCTTAGGTCCCTTTGTTATAGATGAGGATATGCCGCAGGTATCCACTGCGGTTCTTGGTAAAAGAACTTTCCCTTTTACATCTGCGAGGATTTTATACTTTTACCTGAATCGGAAAATGACTCATTCCAATCCGCTAACTCAGAGATCTTCAGAGTCTTGGAAGTTGCAAATTTGTCCGAACTGGTTCTTCAAAATGAGGACGGTCTTAGTCAGGATATCATTAACCCGTTTCAGCATGATAGAATCCCATCCCGAATATCAGTGAACAAAAGACTTTCATTCTCATCTTCTGAAAATATTAGGGATTCCTTTATTTCCCCTAATTCCATTTTATCCTCATGTTCTTCATCTTCAGCAATTCCCGTTTCTCCTAATCTTGATACCCAAATCATCATTGCATCTTCCTTTCAAACGTCGATCACTCAGCCAAAATCGGCTTTTAAAATTATGGTTTCAGATTTCCTTTCTTCATCATCTTCTGAACACATTGGTTCTATTCCTTCTTTCGATGAAGAAATTTTACCAATTGATCAATATGGGTCCAATCTACTTAAACGTAAATCTCTATCTAAAGGTTATACCTCATTTCCATTCCCTGATTTTACCCCTTCACAACAACAGGAGGAGACACAGGTACTTCACTAAACTTATATTTTTTAATCTACAAGTTTTCTTTTATTAGTTAGCATAGCATCCACTCTATAAATCTCTTATTATATTGTTAGCTTATTCCTTTACCTTACTTAATTGCTTGATTCTGCTTTTTAATTATAGTCAATTTTAGCTTCAACTTCTTAGAATTCATATCAATTAGTACCCTCTAAACAACTGATTTATATCCATATCAATTATGAAATTGATAGCATGGAATGTTCATGGTTGTGGTAACCCTTTCACACAAAATCACTTGCATCAATTAATCAATACTGCCAAAACTGAAATTCTCTTCCTTTCTGAGATAAAATCACAACCTCATTTAGTGAAATCTCTTCTTAAGAATTACCCAAACATTCATATAGTCAATCCCATTGGCTTAGCAGGAGGATTAGTTGTGGCATGGATAGATTTATTTCATTTTGAGATAATCCAATGGAATATAAATATGATTAATATTCTGATTCAAACCAACTCTGAGTCAAAGAAATGGTTATTAACATGTTTCTATGGTAGTCCATATCCTGCAAATAGAAATATTTCCCGGGACTATCTTAGTGTAATAGCAGATCAAGTTAACTCACAAAACCTACCATGGATTCTTATAGGAGATATGAATATGATCTTTGATCAATCAGAAAAACAAGGAGGCTTACCCTTTAAACGAGCTTATTGTGCTTATTATAAACACATTTTAGATAATGCTGGTCTTCTAGACTTGGACTTCACAAGTTATGAGTTTACTTGGAATAATCACAGAACATGTTCAACCAATATTCAAGAGAGATTAGATAGAGCTGTCTCTAATACAGATTGGAACTTGCAATTTCCTAGAGCCAAACTAACTCATTTAGTGGCAGTAGGATCAGATCATAGTCCTATAGGCTTAACCCTTGATACTAATTCAGATATCTTTGATTATAACTTCAAATATCATGACACATGGCAAAAGGAAGATACTTGTGTTCAAACAATAAAAAACTCTTGGAACAATGAGAATAGTGACAACCCTTCTGTAGATTTGGTCTCTAATCTTTATTCTCTAGGCACACAACTTACTTTTTGGAAAAGAAATATCTTTGGTTTGCCTTCAAAAAAACATCAAAAAGATACTAAATCAGATAGACAGAATCAATAACTCCCCTTTCTTGCCAAACAAAGAAGCTAAAATTCAGGAAAATCTAAACAAATTAGAGCATCTATATATCACTCAAGAAGAGATAGAAAAACATCAATCCAGCGATAATCTAGTTACAGTAGGTGAAAAACGCACAAAATACTTTCATACAAAAACTTTGAAAAGAAGAAAATGGAATACGATAGAATGCCTATTAAACAATAACAATGACATAACCTTTGATAGAATAGAAATGAAAAATATCTTAGCTGATTACTTTAATAATCTTTTCACATCTAATCCTTCAAACCAATCCCAAGACACTACTATTTTCTAACAGATACATGCCTGTGTATCTGAGGAAGATAATGAAATTTTAACCTAAATACCATCTTAAGAGGAAATTTTGAAGAATTTGAAAAGTCTTAAACCTAATAAATCTCCAGGCCATAATGGATTTCCAGCTAGCTTTTTCAAACAAAACTGGGATACTGTGGGAGATCAAGTCACTTTGACTATTCAACATTTCTTTCAAATAGGTGAACTTAATCTTGACCTCAATAAAACCTTTCTCTTCCTCATTCCTAAAACTAGGCATCCTAAGAACCCTAGTCAATTCAGCCAAATTGGACTTTGTAACACAGTCTTTCAAAATTACTGGTCAATAGAATTAAAGCTCATCTAGACTCCATAATATCCCCTTTTCAAGCAGCTTTCCTATCTAAGAGACAAATTTCTGACAATATTATCATAACACAGGAAATAAAAAGGTTAAAAATGGGGGTATGGGAATCAAAATTGACATGTCAAAAGCCTTTGATAGAGTTAGCAGTGCATTTCTGTTAGAGCACTGCTTGGTCGAACTTAAAAAGACGAGGGTACCAAATATACCACAATCTTAAACTTTTCCACCTATAAGTCCTCTTTCCGAAAGTGATTGTCTATGGACTGATTCGAGACAATGCAACGAATCAGTATTCACACTTTGTGTGATCGTCTATGGATACGAGATCGAGACAATACAACAATCAAAGCGTGATTACTTGATAATGGGTTTGGACTTAACCAAACTCTATAGGATCACTATCAAGTAATATGGGGTTAACGTTTGTGTAATTTAATTTAAATTATAATAACAACAATTATAATTACGGAAAACAAAGTAAATGACACGGCAATATTTTGTTAACGAGGAAACCGCAAATGCAGAAAAACCCCGGGACCTAGTCCAGAATTGAATACTCTCAGAATTAAGCCGCTATACAAAATCACACCAACTTCGTATAGTTGAGACTATATAAAAGAGAACTCTAGCAACTGGGAAAGTTAATCCCCACACCTCATGTGTTATACTAGTTGTATAAGCTAGAGTCGATTCTCTTTTAACACTAGGTTTCTACCGAGACCTTGTAGGTTAACGATTTGAAGACTTCATTGCGATTGTGAAGCCAGACCCAACTATTTTTTCTGTAGTTGCGTGATCTGATCTTGTTGTTTCTATCGTATTGAGTAAAATTGTAAAATTGGATCGAGATTAATTTCTCCAATAGGCAAGATAGAAAAGTAGTCACAAACATATTCGTCTCATCATTTGTAATTTCGCAATATCTTGTTTCGCTAGTCGATTAAGATTATTGTGAGGTGATTGATAATTCTAGGTTGTTCTTCGGGAATATAAGTCCGGGTTATCAATTGGTTCCTGTTCAACTTGATTTATCAAAAGATGGAACAAAAACTCGTAGTTATTTCTATGGGAGATAGATTTATCTATTTCTGTAGACTTTTCTGTATGAGACAGATTTTTTTATTAAAGTCTTCAACTTTGGGTCGTAGCAACTCTTAGTTGTGGGTCAGATAAGCTAAGGGAATCAAGTGCGTAGTATCCTGCTGAGATCAGAGACGTAAAGAGCGCAACTGTACCTTGGATCAGTGTGAGATTGATTGGGGTTCAACTACAGTCCAGACCGAAGTTAGTTTGTAGTAGGCTAGTGTCTGTAGCGGCTTAATACAGTGTGTGTTCAATATGGACTAGGTCCAGGGTTTTTTCTACATTTGCGGTTTCCTCGTTAACAAAACTTCTGGTGTTTGTGTTATTTCTTTTCCGCATTATATTTTCTTATATAATTTAAATATCACAGGTTGTGCGTTGAATCAATCAATTGGGAAATCCGACCTTTGGTTGTTGATTGAAATTGATTGATACTTGAACATTGGTCTTTGGTACCGTTCAAGTTAATTTCTCTTGTATTCAATTAGACTCGCGGATTTCTATTTGCTTGAGTAAGTATTAAATCGATAAATTGAGATATAACTCTTTGATATACTTTTTATTAAGATTGAGTATGACTGTCTAGTTGATTCTCTTAAAAGTATATTAGAGTTAGTCCATACAGATTGCTAAGCAAATTATTGGGTGAGGTTGTTGTACCCCAACTTTTTTACTAATGTATCTTTCAAGTCGTGCTATATTGAAAACATAACTGCGAAGCTGTGAATGATTATACTCTAGTAGACATAGTGTTAAGGAATTAGAATACGAAGTATAACGCTTATCTTTTGAACTTCATATATAAGACATCGACATAATCATATGAATGCTATTGTGATTATGTTTATGGGTATGGGTGAAGATTTTGTCCTAGGAAATAATGTTTATATTTGTTTAAAGGAAGTACATTCATGAACATGTTTTATGAATCGAAAGGGAAATCGCTAGGCTTATTGGTATTGTTATTCATTGCATATCTTTGGATTACCAATATATGTGAGTTAGTAGAACCGATCATAACTTGTTATGTATCTTGGTAAAACTAGTCACAATGCCTGACTTATGTATTGGTATGACTTTTATTAGTGCAACCGATCCTAAGTAATCACCTAAGATGGTATGATCGATATTTGTAATTGGTGTGACCGATCCTAGTAATTGGTGTAACCAATCCTAGTAATTGGTGTGACCGATCACAAAAGAGTGTAATCGAGCCTTGTAATTGGTGTAACTGGTCCTGGTAATTGGTGTAACCGGTCCTGGTAATTGGTGTAACTGATCCTGGTAACTGGTGTGACCGATCACAAGTAATACCATGAGAATATGTTAACCAGTCCTGGTAATTGATGTAACCGATCTTGGTAACTGATGTAACCGGTCCTAGTAACCATATTAAGGTAGAACCGATCCTTGTGTTTGGTAGAACCGTAAACCCATGATTAGTGTTTGATATTTGATCAATCACGTAGTTCTTGGAAATCAGATGAACCAATTATAAACTTGTTTGGAAGTGTGGTATAATCGGTTCCAAGATTGTAAATATGAAAAAGGATTTACAAATAAATAAGATGTTGACATACCTTGAACATGTTTAGTAACTCTTATCTTTTATTGTTCAAAGATATTCCTTAATAACCCAAGGAGATCCCGGACCGAAATAAGTTGAGAATCTTTTAATTAAGGTTGTTAATTTTATATGCTTTTAATTACCAACAATTAAAATGCATATCTCTGGAAAATAAAAATTGGTAATGTGCATTTACTAATTTGAGATTTTCTAGTAGGTTTTCGGTTATTTTTGGACAGAGCATTTCTAGGAATTATGAAAACCGATTTGGAAATATATTGCATATCTTGAGAATATTCGGTTTTGGAAATTCCTTGGTGTCCAAACTTCATTGGTCTATAAATACCCAAGTTTGCATTTCGAGCAAACTATCCTAAGAGCCAGCAAAACTACCTTGTTCTGGTATTACTAGTGGAGCCGTCTATTCGGAGAGGAAAATACCCCAATTAGGTGAAATCTCTTATGACCGCTCGTTTAAAGACTTCCATGGGATCAAGAAGCTCTACGAGTACCGTTAATTGCAGTATTATTTCGATTTGATTTGATTAACTAACGGTTGTTGAACTTTGATTGCACCTAGTTTGTTTATTCTTGAGAATCTTCTCTTCTGATATATGATTCACTTAAACTAGATCGAAGTATCGACGAGATCTTTAGAACTGTTTGTAGATCTAAAGACATCTTGTGATAATCCATTGTTAACAGACTCCGTTTTGTGCGTGATTGATCACAAGAGATTCAAGTTGTGGTGTGCATGTGTTTATTGAAGACTTAAGAAGATTTGAAGATGAAGAAGATTTCTTATTTGGGTTCATAATCTTTGGTGTGCACAAAACTTGATCGGCTGGGATCCAACTATAATCGGTTTATCTTTGATAGATTTGATTGAGTAGTTGCGTAGATCGGCATCAGTATTTAGTATCTTGGTAGATCCTATTATTGATTGCAAAATCTAATCTCAATTACTTTGGTAGTTGTTAATTTGATTGATCTAAACCCGACAAATGAGTTTATTGGATTAAACAGAAGAGCCTTTGTCTAACTCATATCACTGAGATTGAATAGAGTTGTTACCGAACATATTTGTTGTTCCTTTACTGTTTGGAATACAAACCAAATTAATTGTTCCAGTGCGTGCACTTATTGAATGTCGGAAGCGCAGGGATACTGAAGAAACTAGGTGAACTATAGGTTTAGTTGCTTGGTCTCAACTATACGAAGTTGGTGTGATTTTGTATAGCGGCTTAATTCTGAGAGTATTCAGTTCTGGACTAGGTCCCGGAGGTTTTCTGCATTTATGGTTTCCTCGTTAACAAAATCTTGCTGTGTCATTTACTTTTGTTTTCCGCAATTATAATTGTTGTTATTATAATTTAAAGTAAATTACACAAACGCTAACTCTGTATTACTTGATAGTGATCCTATAGAGTTTGGTTAAGTCCGAATCTATTATCAAGTAATCACGTTTTGATTGTTGTATTGTCTCGATCTCGTATCCATCGACGATCACACAAAGTGTGAATACCGATTCGTTGTATTGTCTCGACTCAATCCATAGACAATCACTTTCGGTAAGATGACTTATAGGTGGAAAAGTTTAAGATTGTGGTATATTTGGGTACCCTCGTCTTTTCAATTGGTATCAGAGCAGGCAAACACGAAAAGATCTAACAATCCGTGTTTGGTGCGATCCAACCTATAAGATTGGAATCTAAAAATGGTTTTTATAGAATCTGATAATGATTCAGTTAACATAAAGCAAGGAATCGAGAGATTTGAATTAACACTTGATGATGGTATCTACGAATCAATATCTGAAGACCTTCATGAAATCAACTCGAGAGAATCTATTATACAAGTTAATCTTGTTAATAATGTAGAAACTGATGACGACTGAAAATACGTTTACAAGAAGGGTTAGATGAAATTTCCGATGATGATGACTCAGATTTTGAACAAGTAGAAGAGTATATCTCAGAATACTCTAAACTACTGGATCCTTTGAAAAATAAAAAACTGAGAACTTCGGATTTTCTTGGTTTTATGACTCCTCTTTTTCGTGAGAACAAGAAACTGAAGAGGGTTTTTCAAGGATATTATAATGGTTATCGCACCGGTGATTTTCTTCTTAAAGATCGTACAGACGAGCTAAATTCTAAGAAATTTGAATGTGAAAATCTTCGAAGATATCTCTTTTTGTCGGAAAAGAAACTTGTTGAATCTGTCGCAAGGGTTAATTCTCAACAAAAGAGTTTTGAAGAGAAAGAATGTGAATATCTCTCATGAGAAAAACGCCTTAAGGCTGATCTAACTGGTGCTCTTGATAAAATTAAGACGTTGGAAGAAGAAAATTTGTACTTGAAAAAGTCCAATGATAGCACAAACAATTTATCCTCATTGTTAGAAGCAGGGAGACATCATGGTGATACATGTGGATTGGGATATAAGGAATCAAGTGCTTCTAACGATAACAATGAGATAATTTTTTTTTAAAGCTACAAATTCTTCTCAACCAGAGGCTTCCACTGATGTCAAAAATGATACTATTTCTTGTAAAGAAGTAAAGCCTGTCAAGCCTAAGAATTGTGATCAACCAGCAGCAATCAAAGAGAGCACTTCTGCTAATGTCAAGAAAGCAACAACATTGAACAAAGATAAGAAGAAGAAGAAGAAGAAGAAGAAAACTCGTCGAGCTCCAATGCAAGCGGATCCACAAAAAGGTAACATTAAAACTCATACTCCTTATGTTACTAAGCATTGTTATTATTGTGGTAATAAAGGGCACTTGCAATGGGGATGCAAAGTTCATAAGATGCAAGATGCACTTTCTTTTGTATCAAACGAATTAGATAAGATTGCTCCCCAAAAGAACTCAGATCGTTATTTTCCTAAGTTTAGGCAAAAGAATTATTATAATGATAGTTCAAATTTTGCCCATCGCTCGACAAGGTCATCTCATAAAAGACCCAATCATAGTAAGAGAGATGACTTTGTAAATGCAAAGACAAGATTTGATGTTCCAAATTGGAGAAAGAATGTTTCACAAAATATTCAAAAGGGCAATGGTCCTAATGGTATGAAGGAGATAGCTGCTCCTGTGAAACCCAACTCTAAATGGGTCCCGAAGTCCTCCATAGCCAAGAAGGAACCAAAAGTTAGTCACCAGAATGACTCTCAGCTGTTAAATATTGATAACAATGTTTACAAGAGTCTTTTTGAAAGACTAAAGAAAGACTTCATGTTGTCTAAAGTCTCTTGTACAAATGAATGTTGTGATAATGACACTCTTCATCACAAGTCAAAGAAGAAAAACAAGAGATGGAACAAGAGAAAACAAACGAAGCAAGAGGTCAAGAATGATGATTTTGTCTTAGTCACCCGTGACGAACAAGACAAGGCTCAACTCAACAGAACCTAGTTGTGTTAGAATGTGCATGCTCACCTTGGTGCTCAATCTTTTGAAAGGTGAGAAAGCACATGAAAACTGAGCACATGATCTCTCGGTTATTATATGACTAATTAACATATTTAGGAAGATATCTTTTCTTCTATACTCATACCTTCTCTATCTATATTTGAGCTTTTGATAGAAACGATAATTTTGAGTTTGTGATGTTGATATCTACTGATCATATTTGCTTATCTCTTGTTTTCACGATTAAAACGAGCAAAAAATCACTGAATTCGGACATTGTATGCTAAAGTTATGTCTAAAACAGTTTCGTGTGGACTCATGTTGTGACCCGTCACAAGTAATTACTGTAACCGATCCTAGTGATTGGTGTAACCGGTCTTAGTGATTGGTGTGATTGGTTTATACGAAGGAGTGTAAAACTGTTTTGCCCATAACTTCTTCGTCCGAACTCGAAATGACTTCATTTTTTTTGCGTTGGTTTCGTAATTCAATTTCCTACAAGATTGAGGTAATTGCAATACGTGATTTTATGTTGAATATTTATGGTGTATTGCAAATTGGATTTATGGGATGTCTGATTTCGGTTTTCATAACCTTAATATTCAATATCATATGATGTGAACCCTTATGGTTTGTGTGGCTTTTTGATTTAGCGGGATTAAGTTCTAGCCCATAATGGTAGGCTTTATCAAAGGATCATAAGGTGTTCCGATTGAAACTCATATGTGAAAAAGTCACAATATGTTGAATCGTTGTGTTTAACATAAAAGCACATGTGTTTCGGGGTTTTCAACTTTTGCTATTGGCACGCATTAGTTAAAACCGATTCAATCTTTCTCTGGTAAATGTTGCTTTTGTTGTTATTCTTTTGTTCTTGCGAGAGGATGACAACACAATGGGGGAGAGTTCTAACTTGAACTTGCGCTTAATGATATATCTTTCTGGGGAGAAGAGGATGCGGAATTTGAGGTAACGAATTTGTTAGTTAATCGTTTTACTGTTTAAGAAAAGCTTGAGTTTATTGCATATATTTTGCTTTTGCTTAACAAAATTCGGTACAATTGATGTGTATTCCATTATGAATGTATGGATGTATGTGTGTGTGATTCAATTGTTTCCGGTTAAGAAAAACTGGTTTGATATCTTTCTTTATTGTTTGGTATCGATTGTTTTAGACTTAACAAAATTTCGGTGCAATTGCGGTGCTTTAATGTCTATGTTTGTTTCAGTTGCTTCCGGTTAAGAGAAATAATTGTGCAAGTCAATTTATTTGGTTTGTATGTATTGTTTACGGCTTAACAAAATACGGGATCATTTGTTTAGTCCAATTTGATTTCGGATAAGAGAAACTAAGTTAATTCTGATCTTAGATAGACTTATCAAAAGCAAAGGATTCGGTTATTCAAGTCTAATTGAATGCCTTGACAATAAATATTAGTTAACTAACCTAGTATTTGTCTTGTCTAAAGTGAAAGGTCTAAGTTATTATCTGAATAATTAGAGCCTGATGAGAAAAATAAAGTTAATTCTGATCTTTATTTTGGTCTTATCAAAATAAGCGATTGTATTGTGCAATCGGTTTAGCAAGGGAACTAAGTTTCTTAGTCAATTTGTTAAACTATTTGGGAAAATTGCTTCGGGCAATTGTTTCCTTGATAACATATTAAAACCAAATTACTTGTAGTTTCGGTTTTGATATTGGTTGTCTAAAATGGTATGTGAAACCTTCGTGCTTAACTCTTATAGGTTGTACAATTCTTTTAGATCGTAAGATCCTTTCGGTTTTTGGTATTTGCTCGGACCTTTGTCATTTTGTGACAAAAAGGGGGATAAATATATGGAGTAAACAAGTGATTTGTAATCACTAATTAAGGAAAGGACAATTGTGCTTAAACGATATATCTAACGAAAGAGTAAAGCATTGACTAAGGGGGGGAAACATATCATATGTTGATTGTAGTTATTTGGACTACAAATGGGAAATAACAAAGATGTGCGGATTGAAAATCTACCTATCTTACCTTTAGGGGGAGTATTAGCTTTGTTATTTAAATGTCAACAGCGGCATTTATGGATTGAATATATGCAGGTTATTGTGCTGTTGAAACTTGGAATCAAGCGTATGTATAATGCATTTTTGTAATTTGTTTATCCATATGATTGTAAGAGTTTTGTCACTAAAATTGACAAAGGGGGAGATTGTTAGAGCATAGCTCGGTTGAACCCACCAAGCGTTGGTATGTCAAGTTTGGTTGTCATATTTTAGTGAATCAAAACTCAATTAAAGAGTCGCTTGATTATGTACTAGAGACAACTTCGTATAGGTTAGGCTAGAAAGATTAGGATTATGAGACATACAAGTATTACTCGAAGACTTGAAGAATGTGAAGAAGTAACAAGCTACATCGACGACATCATCCTTCCTCTTGAGGTTAGTAATATTGTGACTTGAACTGTTTCATTCCTAAAGTATCTTTCAAGTCGTGCTATATTGAAAACATAACTGCGAAGATGTGAATGATTATACTCTAGTAGACATAGTGTTAGAATACGAAGTACAACGCTTATCTTTTGAACTTCGTATATAAGACATCGACATAATTGTATGAATGCTATTGTGATTATGTGTATGGGTATGGGTGAAGATTTCGTCCTAGGAAACAATGTTTACATTTGTTTAAAGGAAGTACATTCATGAACTTGTTTTATGAATCGAAAGGGAAATCGCTAGGCTTATTGGTATTGTTATTAATTGCATATCTTTGGATTACCAATATGTGTGAGTTAGTAGAACCGAACATAACTTGTTATGTATCTTGGTAAAACTAGTCACAATGCCTGACTTATGTATTGGTATGACTTTTATTAGTGCAACCGATCCTAAGTAATCACCTAAGATGGTATGATCTATATTTGTAATTGGTGTGACCGATCCTAGTAATTGGTGTAACCGATCCTAGTAATTAGTGTGACAGATCACAAAAGAGTGTAATCGATCCTTGTAATTGGTGTAACCGGTCCTGGTAATTGGTGTAACCGATCCTGGTAACTGGTGTGACCGATCACAAGTAATACCATGAGAATATGGTAATCGGTCCTGGTAATTGATGTAACCGATCCTGGTAACTGATGTAACCGGTCCCATTAACCATATTAAGGTTAAACCGATCCTTGTGTTTGGTAGAACCGTAAACCCATGATTAGTGTTTGATATTTGATCAATCACATAGTTCTTGGAAATCAGATTAACCAGTTATAAACTTGTTTGGAAGTGTGGTATAATCGGTTCCAAGATTGTAATATGAAAAAGGATTTACAAAGAAATAAGAAGTCGACATACTTTGAACATGTTCAGTAACTCTTATCTTTTATTGTTCAAAGATATTCCTTAATAACTCAAGGAGATCCCGGACCGAAATAAGTTGAGAATCTTTTAATTAAGGTTGTTAATTTTATATGCTTTTAATTACCAACAATTAAAATGCATATCTCTGGAAAATAAAAATTGGTAATGTGCATTTACTAATTGGAGATTTTCTAGTAGGATTTCGGTAATTTTTGGACAGAGCATTTCTAGGAATTATGAAAACCGATTTGGAAATATATTGCATATCTTGAGAATATTCGGTTTTGGAAATTCCTTGGTGTCCAAACTTCCTTGGTCTATAAATACCCAAGTTTGCATTTCGAGCAAACTATCCTAAGAGCCAGCAAAACTACCTTGTTGTGTTGTTATTGGTGGAGCCATCTATTCAGAGAGGAAAGTACCCTAATTAGGCGAAATCTCTTACAACCGCTCGTTTAAAGACTTCTGTGGGATCAAGAAGCTCTACGAGTACCGTTAGTTGCAGTATTATTAGTTTTCGATTTGATTTGATTGACTAACGGTTGTTGAACTTTGATTGCACCTAGTTTGTTAATTCTTGAGAATCTTCTCTTCTGATATAAGATTCACTCAAACTAGATTGAAGTGTCGACGGGATCTTTAGAACTGTTTGTATATCTAAGGATATCTTGTGATTATCCATTGTTAATAGACTCCGTTCTGTGCGTGATTGATCACAAGAGATTCAAGTTGTGGTGTGTAGGTGTTTATTTTAGATTTAAGAAGATTTGAAGACGAAGAAGATTTCTTATTTGGGTTCATAATCTTTGGTGTGCACAAAACTTGATCAGCTGGGATCCAACTATAATCGGTTTATCTTTGATAGATTTGATTTATTAGTTGTGTAGATCAGCATCAGTATTTAGTATTTTGGTAGATCCTATTATTGATTGCAAAATCTAATCTCAATTACTTTGGTAGTTGTTAATTAGATTGATCTAAACCCGACAAAGGAGTTTATTGGATTAAACAGAAGAGTCTTTGTCTAACTCATATCACTGAGATTGAATATAGTTGTTACCGATCAGATTTGTTGTTCCTTTACTGTTTGGAGTACGAATCAAAGGAATTGTTCCAATGCGTGCACTTATTGAATGTCGGAAGCGCAGGGATACTGAAGATGGTATCCCTACTAAGGGGAGCTTGTGGAACTTCATCAACAAAAGGTATGTGGAGACTTGAACTCATCTATCACTAAAAAGTTTATCTACCTTATCTTCTATTTGAGATAAAAGTCGTATAGCTATATAGACTTCCATTATGCGCATTTGATATTTCGAGCTGAGTTTAACTCGCTTACATATTAGGTCCGGGAATTTCTGCTGAGTTTTGATATTGATTTGGTATGCGTACCAGTTCGCGTACTGGCGAAACCCAAACTTGGTCCGGCTACTTAGGTAGCATACCCGTACGCATACCTAAGTAGATGATGTTCTAAAATCGGTTTGTTCATAAACTAATACATTTATAAGGAATGCAATATTTTGCAAATCGTGGCTATAATGTTCATGACTCGATTCGAGTGAATCAAAATCGATTTTGCTTCAATTATGTCATGTATACTTCTATGATAATATAAACAATTGAACAACTCTAGAACTAGTTTCATTTGAGTCATTTGAACTAGTTATGGTTAAGATGAATAAGGTTGATATGAAAGTGTTCATATGGCTAACCTCGGTTAACTATTGTTGAGCCAACAAGGTGTACACATTTAGGTACAGTTACTCATATCTAAATGAAGGTACATTTCATTTGTGTATAACAAGCTAAGTTCAATCTAACGGTTGAAAGATATTAGCTTGAGTCTAATCAGGTTTTCATATAACGGTGAATATTGAATGTTTTGTTACCAAGGTAACATTGATTGCAAACCCCGATTTGAAGACTATATAAAGGAGAACTCTAGCAACTGGGAAATCTAATCCCCACACCTTATGTGTGATACTAGTTGCGACTAGAGTCGATTCTCCTTTAACCTTAGGTTTTTCACGAAACCCTATAGGTTAACGACTTAAAGACTTCATTGGGATTATGAATCCAGACCCAACTATTTTCTCTGTAGTTGCGTGATCTGATCTTACATCTTCTATCATGATTGAGTATTATCTTCTCTAAGATTGGCTCGAGATTTAATCTCCGATAGGCAAGATAAAAAGTAATCACAAACATCTTCGTCTCAACGTTTGTGATTCCACAATATCTTGTTTCGCTACCATACGATTAAGATTATTGTGAGGTGATTGATATTTCTAGGCTGTTCTTCAGGAATATAAGTCCGGTATATCAATTGGTTCCTGTTCACCTTGATTTATCAAAAGACGGAATAAAACTCATAGGTTTATCTGTGGGAGGAAGATTTATCTATACAATAAACATTTCTGTATGAGACGGATTTGTTTATCAAGTCTTCTACTTTGGATCATAGCAACTCTTAGTTGTGGGTGAGATCAGCTAAGGGAATCAAGTGCGTAGAGTCCTGCTGGGATTCAGAGACGTAAGGAGCGCAACTGTACCTTGATCAGTGTGAGATTGATTAGGGCTCAACTACATTCCAGTCCGAAGTTAACTTGTAGTAGGCTAGTGTCTGTAGCGGCTTAATACAGTTTGGTGTTCAAATCTGGACTAGGTCCCGGGGTTTTTCTGCATTTGCGGTTTCCTCGTTAACAAAATTTCTGGTGTCTGTGTTATTTCTTTTCCGCATTATATTTTGTTATATAATAGAAATATCACAGGTTGTGCGTAGTTCAATCAATTAGAGAATCCAACCTTTGGTTGTTGATTATATTGATTGACACTTGAACATTGATCTTTAATACCGTTCAAGTTGATTAAAACACCTTGATACTTATCTATTGTTTATGCTTTCTTTGCTCATTTTCGTGGAAATTATGTATCTTATGATTGATTTTGAGTTTGTTAGGTGTATTGGAGTCATTCGGAGCAAAAGAATGAGAAATCACTCATTTGAAGCGACAAAGGCAAAAAGGTCATTTCAAGGGCGAGTTATATTGGGAGCTCATCCGAGGATAAGGGACAACCCGCTGGAGTTTAAGAAGAATTTCTAAAAACACCCATGGGTGTTGATAGCCGTCCCATTGTAATTACCCTAAAACAACTCGAGAGACCTTCACACTGTTCATCCCCAATTTCATCTGTGAGCTGCTGCTATTGAGAAACATGTAGAAATTTATGGAGAGATCAAATCGAAGAGAACATGAGGAGATTGAGAGTAGATGATTCTGGTGTTGTTCGTGTCACCAGTGAAGAGAGGATGGTTCGATTGATAGATTTAGACTGAATTTTGAGATGAAATTAGAAGAGTTAAGTCGAAATAAAGAATCAGGGATTAGGGATTTGTTCAATCAGCAGGAATACATGAAATTGTGCTACAGATGTTACTGCCACCAGTTGAATGTTTGTGGATTTGAAGCTTAAGAGAATACGCAGAACAAAGAATGGATGTGATATGAAATTGCAGGTGGAGTTACTGAATTGCAGTGGTGACAGATTTGGTTCTTTGAAAGAGTATATGAAGCCGCAGTTGGTGCTAGAGAATGAATGTAGATGGAGCTGGAATGTAGCTAATGGAGTTGAATCGTGTTGAATGATTTGCAGTGATGGATATTAAGGAACTGAAGTTAGGGTTTCAGTGATGAACAGCTTCAGGAATTAGATGAAGTTTGAATTCTGGTGGAATCTAGAGAAGGTGTTTTTGCTTCAGGTGGATGCAGAAGATGGGTTAAACTCGAATTCGTGTTTGGATTGATCGAAGAAGAGTCTTGACAGATTTTTGGAGTTAAGGTTGCTGTAGAGTCAAGCCGAGTTAATGGACGAGATGGCTGTGCTACTGATATAGAGAAAGACGAGTTGAGACGAACTTGCTGTTGGAGATGGTAGTAGCTGCAAACTGGAGTGGTGAATGGCTGAATTGCAGTTGGCATTACAGGTCAGGTGGTTCTGGTGGTGTTGTGGCTGCTGGCAGGTTTGTGAAGTGGTTTTGATGGCAGGTGAATGAGTTGAAGCACCAGCTGAGACAGGAAATGATGAACAGCTGAGTTTGAGAAGAACAGGTGATGCTGGAATTACAGGGAAGTTGGTTTGGCTGCTGCTGGGAAGTTAGTCAAGAGTGTGGAGATGGAATTGCAGCTGCAATGAAGTGCTGGTGGTGCTGCAATGAAGCCTAGATGGAGAGAATTACTGGGTCTGTGAGAACACAAGGGATACTGCAATGGAGCTAAGATGGCAGTGAACTGCAGCAGCTGGAGCTGAAGAACTGGTGCATAGAAGACTCAGAAATTGGAGCTAGGGATTGATGTTGAGATGCAAGATTGAACTGCAATGGATGAATGTGGTTTGTATAGCTGAGTTACAGGTTTTGATGTGACAGGATGATGAGCTGAACTGGTGCTCTAGCTCATGGTGGTTCTGCTGTGATGGAGTTGGTGGCGATATGTGTTGGCTCAAGAGTTTGCAAGGCTGAGATAGTAGAGCTACAGTTATAGAAGTGGAGATGAGACTGGTCACTGGTGGTTTGATTCTGTGTGAGAATGGCTCGAGGCAATGATGAAGTTGCAGGAAGAAATTGAGTCAGTGCAGTTAATGTTGCTATGGGTCGAGGCAGGAAGTGATGTTGATTGCAGGTCTGGTGCTCTGCAGTTTCAAATGGAGAAGAAAATAGTGCTTGCTGGTGCAGGTTAAGATGTTAGTGTGTTGGGAGCTGGTGCTGCTTGCTATCGGTGGTCTGGGCAGTTGGAATGGTTGTGTGCTAGTCCTAGGCAGAGATGGAGCTGAAGGTAATGAAATTGCAGCTGAAGTGGTGATGTTGCAACTGCAAACAGAGATGCCATGGGGTTGCAGGGATTCAAAGGAGAGCAGGTTCACATATGTATGAATGGTCAAAATGTTAGATGTTTGTTAGGTTATGATTACAGGGGAAGACTGAAATGGCCTGTAATCGGCCGGAAATCACCCAGAAACAGAGGAAACTCTGCCGGAATCAGGGTACGGCGAGTTGACTCACTGATCCAGTAGCTGACTCAGATGGACTTGGACCTGCTCTATTGGGCCTGACTTACAATCGGAACTTGAGAATTTGGTCGGGGAAGGACTATAAAAGGGGAACAAGCCACACAAAGATAAAAATCTTTTCTTCTACGACTTTTCTAGGGTTTACAACATGATAGATTTTCTCTTTATGCTTGTTATGAACTCCATGAATATGAGTACCTAGTTTTCTTTTGGTCATGGATAAAGTTGATTTCACATAACATGAATCCTTGTTTAATATATTAGTTTTGTCTCAATGTTATCGTTTATGTTTCACTATTAATATTGTTATATGATTTGAATGCTTGTTTGGTCGAGTCTAGAATCGATTGAGTTTGTTTCCATATCTATTGCTAGATTAGAATTTATTATACGCAAAAGTGATAAATTTATGATTGCAACTAGCATAATTGTTAATATTGCTTGTAGTGATACATTCTAGTAGTCACAAGTGAATCATAATCTTTGTTAAATCGGATTAGTGCTTTTACACGTTCGATTGCTTTGATTGGCCTGATTTCATAGAACTTAATGCATCTAGGGAATTAAACTTGATTAGTGCTTTTACACGTTAGGTTATTCTCTTAGATAGAATTCATACTCGCATCTTTTAATGTGTTTGTTGATGACAAGAGGAAATTAGCGGGATATACTTGCGACCAAGGTATCCTAGGGCTTTTAATAAAAAGAGATTAAATATCAATTCTAATTATTTATGATAAGAACATGTTTGTGAATGAGAACGAATCCTTGACCAATATCGTTACATCTTTGATTTGCTTGATTACTTTTTTTTGTTTGCTTTTAGTTTAATTTAGTTACATAAAAATCAGAAAATCCCCCCCATTGGTTTATATAGGAAACAGACAACTTGACAATCCAAGTCCTCTCTGTGGGAACGATCCTTTCTTGCCATTGCTATATTATATACTTTGAGTAGTGAAAAAGTAATTTATTTTTGACGTATACGATAGCGATCAATGAGACATACAAGTATTACTCGAAGACTTGAAGAATGTGAAGAAGTAAAGAGCTACAACGACGACATCATCCTTCCTCTTGAGGTTAGTAATATTTTGACTTGAACTGTTTCATTCCTAATGTATCTTTCAAGTCGTGCTATATTGAAAACATAACTGCGAAGCTGTGAATGATTATACTCTAGTTGGACGTAGTATTAAGGAATTATAATACGAAGTATAACACCTATCTTTTGAACTTCGTATATAAGACATCGACATAATCGTATGAATGCTATTGTGATTATGTATGGGTATGGGTGAAGATTTCGTCCTAGGAAACAATGTTTTACATTCGTTTAAAGGAAGTACAATTCATAAACTTGTTTTGTGAATCGAAAGGGAAATCGCTAGGCTTATTGGTATTGTTATTCATTGCAAATCTTTGGATTACCAATATGTGTGTTTAGTATAACCGCTCATAACTTGTTTATGTATCTTGGTAAAACTATTCACAATGCTTGACTTATGTATCGGTATGACTTTTATTAGTGAAACCAATCTTAAGTAATCACCTGAGATGGTATGATCGATATTTGTAATTGGTGTGACCATTCCTAGTCATTGGGTAACCGATCCTAGAACTTGGTGGGACTAATCACAAGATGTGTAATCGATCCTTGTAGTAGGTTAACAAGTTTTAGTAATTGGTGTAACCGATCCTATAACTTGTGCAACCGATCACAAGTAATTACCATAAATAGTGATAACCGATCCTGGTACTTAGTTAGCCATTTTATGGAAACTAGTGTGACCGATCCTAGTAGCCACTTGGAGGTAGAACCGAACTTGTGTTTGGTAGAACCGTTAAACCCATGAATGATGATTGAATGTTTTTGATCAATCACATATGAAAAAGTGGGGGTACAACAACCTCACCCAATAATTCGCTTAGTAATCTGTAAGGACTAACTCCAATATACTTTTAAAAGAATCAACTAGACAGTCAGACTCAATCTTAACAAAAAGTATATCAAGGAGTTATCTCTCAATTCCTCGATTCAATACTTACTCAAGCAAATAGAAATCTGCGAGTCTAATTGAATACAAGAGAAATTAACTTGAACGGTACCAAAGACCAATGTTCAAGTATTAATCAATTTCAATCAACAACCAAAGGTCGGATTTCCCAATTGATTGATTCAACGCACAACCTGTGATATTTCAATTATATAACAAAATATAATGCGGAAAAGAAATAACACAGACACCATAAGTTTT